>JAODAL010005903.1:0-138902 GCA_025379985.1 Phyllomedusa bahiana | reverse complement strand
CCCGACCGAAACCGGTTTTGGGTGGCACTTTGGCAGAATTCCTTCTGTACGCCACCTAGTGCAACCCTTTTGACCACCTGTGGTCGCTCTGCCACAATACCTATGCACGTTAGGCTAAAACTGATGTGTCCATTGAACTCATTGCATAGTGTTTCATTTTGCTAATTCAAATTACAGAATATTTCTCACCATCCAAAAACCCCCCACTTTTGGTTTCCTATGTTTTTTCCAGTTTTTCCCACATTTTAATGTACGTAAAAGCGCACCATTTAAAAACTGAAAACTAGCTAGTAACTAGCGTCATAGGGAAGCATTGACAGGACTATGCCTTGTTCGGATCCCTTCAGAATTCATATCAAATATGTTATTGCATGAAAAATATAATGTTATATATAAGAGAATATTTAAGTTTTTCTGCGCGCCGCTCTGTACACTGCCGGCAAATTTTCCCAAAAAATTTAAATTCGGGTAAGGCTATCTTTTAAAATTGGTTTGGGAGTAAACTAATTAGTTGTCAGTTAGCTCTGAAAATTAATTAGTGCAAAGGTTGCAACGTGTAAAATGCAATCTGTTCAGGAGAAGCCACTTAGACAGGAAAGTCAATTCTGTATTTCATGTTTCATTTTCTGTAACACAGTTAATGAAGACTGCAATGGGTCCAGACAAAGCCTTCTTGCGCTCGCCCTTATAATGGAGGCACTCTCCCTTAAAAGCATAGCTGCAGAGAGGCTACAAGTATGTCATTCAGCATTTATTGCACAGTGTTTGTGCATTCAACAATCATCTGTAACTTTAAAGGGGTGATTCACAGAGCCTGCTCTTCACAGTCAGCTTCGGGGCTTATTTTTCCTTTTTAGGCTGGGGGAGGTACACATTGTGAGGCCCACTTCCCCGTTAAAGTGTGGGTGTTTTACAGCTTCAGGCCCTCACTTCCTTTCAGGCCGTGGGGGTTCTAAGCACGCTGAATTTTAGCTCTGCTTTCCTACTGGGCCTGTTAGAAGGACATCGCTAATAGAAGGGTTTAAACAGCAGAACAGAAGTTGGTTAAAGTTGGACAGTAACATAGATAAACAAGCTCCTGTGTTACTGATAAGACACAGCAGGGATAAACACCACTATCATATAGGGAAGCGTGTGTACATAAGCAGGAATAAGAATCTGTACCCTGAAGGGGGAACAAAATTTGAACCAATGTATTTAGTAAAAATCTGTTTTTTCCCTTTGCCCCATTTTTAAAGCTAATCAATGTGGTGAGAGTACACTTTTTTAGTAAACCCCTGTATATGGATACGGTTTGCCAAAGGGGATGGTTTGGCTTTTTGTTTACTAACATTGCCTTTCAGATACAATCCAAATGTAAGTGATGTAATTCAGGTCAGCCCAAATCAAATGTGGCTGAAAATCGAGAAAAGATTCTCTTCCCTGATTGGGAAAAGTTTGGGTTCTTTTATGAGTTTTTAGATGAGTTTTTAGGGATTAAATTACTATTCATGACTTCCCGTGGCAAGCACGCTTCCAGTGCAGCGTTGACATCCCCTTTGTTGGGAAAAAACCGTCCTGAGATGGGACATTGGAGGTTGCAGCAGAAGTGACAATGTACTGGGAACACTAGGGGACTAGGACTGCCAAGGATTGGTAGGTTAACTTATAAAAATTGTTAAAAAACCCTAACCCCAACTTTGGGTCACACCCCTACATATTACATAGTCGGTTGAAAAAGACATTGCCCCATAAATTAAACCCAAGGGGGGGGAAAAAATGTGGGGTAAAGGGAGGGAGACAAGGATTTAAAGTCAGCTTCCCACTGGTGAATGCCCTGAAACCCACAAGGCAAGAACCAATCTGCTCCAGGGGAGATCCCATCTCTGACCCCAGAGCCTCCACCAGCCAGGATCTAGAATTTTACATGGCTCCCAGTTATAGTTAGGGTTATGGATAGAGTTAGGGTCCCTTTACAAGGCAATGATTTACGGTTGGCTTTTGACGCGGATTCAGATTTTCAAATCCATCGAAAACTGACTGTTAACCATCCCCATAGACCTCAATTGAAAATTTGAGTTGCAGCCCACACGTTGTTTTTACAAAAAAATTGAAACGTTAATTTTTCTGTCATATTTTAGGTGATAAAAATGCATTCAAAACATTTCTTTGTTGGATCCGCATAAAACCCCACAGAGATAATTGGGACTCGCCTAAAATCCACATTAAACCCCCCACACAAAATACTTGTGGGGACAAAGTTTTAGGGTTCAGAACCCAAATGAGTATTTTGACGGGTTCATGGGCCCTTCCCCTCCAAAGGAAAAGTTTAGATTCAGGAAATGCTGAATCTGATTTTTTTTTACATGTTTGGTCAAACCAGGAGTGAACTTAATAGGGTGCGCTCAACTCTCCATTCTGTTTATGGGTCCTCCGGGGGTTAACTGGTTGCTCGAATGTATTTTGAATCCCAGAGAACAAAGGGAGAGTGGGCAAGTGCCCCCAGCTCCAAGTTGCTCTGAAACTTTAAGGGGTCCATTCCCGAGATAGATGCATGTCCCAAAGGTGGGACCTGTACCAATAAAACTTTGATGGCATATACTAGTGATATGCTATCAAAGTCTTTGGGGGAAAACCCTTTAAATTAAGGGGAAGGTTATTTTAAAAAAAAAATAACGGGAGGTCGCTCCCCCCCGATCCAGGGCAATCTGCAAGAGTCCACGTAGTGGTGCGGTGCACGAGAATGACACATCTGCAGCCGTCTTTTTAAAAAAGAAGTCCGGCAACAGCGCACACAATCCAAGGGCAGGAATATAGCTATATAGTCATCTTTTTTATTTGAATCTTAAAAAAAAACAGCAATAATGTCAGGGTTGGGGTTACCAAAAGGCAAACCAGAGATGTGGATCCTCTGGACCACCGCAAGCGGTGGTATAAGCCCCACCAGGGGCGAGTCTAATGGGCTGGTTTTCACCCGAGCCCGCCCAAAAAAGGGTGGGTTGCTGCGGGGAATTACTACCCCTGACGTACTTTCTTGGGTGGCGGCTAAAGGTTGTAAAAATGTAAGCAGAAACGTTGGGGAAGGCGGAAAGGGCGGGACAGACGGGAAAGGTTCATGGGCGAGGGACGGAGGCAGAGGATACGGGACACGGAATAACACAAATATTAGGAATCTTCCCTCAGGCCAGGCATATCGATTTGCAAAAAAACCCAAGGGGAAGAGGTAGGACTTTAAAAAGGGTCAGGCCCGGTGAAAACCCCAACACCCCGGCGCGTGTCACTTTAAATTTTAGATGCAAGGGACCACACATTAGGGGGGCCCAGAGGGCAGCGTGCACCCCCGGCCGCGGGGAAGCGCCCGCCCGGAGACGCAGGAGCGCGGTGGAGGTAAGGGGACAGAGCTGCAACGCTGCTGGGATGGGGGTGTGCCCGTGACCTGACACAGGGGTCGTGGGGACACCCGAAACAAATAACACATTCTCCATAGTAGCAAAGAATCCCACTTTCGCAAAAGTATGCCTTATTCTTTAGTGTTGGCTAGCAACAAGGAGTCAGCCCCATTATAGCAATAGCAAAATCATTTCCGTCAGGTGGAAAAAAATTAAAACTTTTTATATGTGAAAATTCAAAAATAGGCTGTTAAAGACTCTTGGGGAACATGACGCTCGTCTGTACTTGGAACTCCCAGAGAACAAAATGGAGAGTGTGTGCAAGTGCGACCAGCTCTCAAGTATGCTCTGTAACTTTTGGGGGCCCACTCCCGAGCTAGATGCATGTCCCAAAGGTGGGACCTGTACCTATCAAACTTTGATGGTATAGGTGGCTTAGGTGGCAACAACCCTTTAAATTACAGGAGAAAGTGTATTTACATATACAGATATATTTCCATTGTCTATGGACGTAGCCATGGCAACTAGAATGTAAATATCTTCCACTGTTAAGTGCATTTATAGGACTGGAGAATGGTTCACAAACTTTTCGAACTACTGTGGGCTTCCCTATAAAGCTAGAGGTAGATAGAAGTATAGTATAGACCCACAGCAGTCTATGATAACCACACTATAGGTCCAGATACATGATAAGTGCATTAGCCCTTGTTCTTGTGCAATGATTAAACAGCTTTATTTATGAAAAAAGAGGTTTAAAATAAATTAATACAACTAAAAGAAATGTCTGTAGATCACGTTACAACCTTGGGTGACGCCGATGAGTTATATCTTCATTGCCTCAAAAATAATTTATGCTACTATCACAGACTAAATTGCATTAGTCTATTACAACACCGAAAAAGGTTTATTTTGTTGTGTTTCACTGTAAACATATTTTCATCAATTCATTATGAGCTGCGTCTATCCCAAGAGGCTTTTATTTTAACATGACAAGAACAACAGAGAAGAAAACATAACAAACAATAAAGTAACTGAATGTAATCTACCGGACTCCAACATTTTTTATCCTTACAGTAAACACTGAGGTTTTACTAACTTTTCTAAATACACTTTAATTGAAGCAGAAAACATCCAGCTTTAACTTTTCAACAAACTTTGCTTAAAGCAATAGTACAAGTGGATATAAGACCCGTTGCCCTTTCTCCACTTTCTTTGTCCTCTTTCTCCACTTATCGGGCTCCATTCCTCCCCTCCTCCCTCCTAAAATCATCATCCATTCTAGAAAACCCACTGAGAGTCTTGTTAAAGGGGTTTTCTCGCCATGCGGTTTCACAGCCACAGCCAGCTTTAGATTCACACATGCTGTTCAGACCGTCGGTGGGTCTATAGCAGTGATTGAAACATCAGCTCTACTGTTCCTAGTTATTCCTGTTACACTAACATGAGTGCAGGAGATTTATAAAGTGTATTACACCAGGCTGCAGAGCTCTAAAGAGTGTTTACTTAGGTAAATGAGAAGTTTTCAAAGTCGATAAGACTTCAGGAGGTGACTCACCATGGACGGACTGAGTGAGTGACAGCAGCTTTGAGTGATGAGACATAAGAGAGAGCAGGGAGAGATGGAGGAGAGGTGGTCATAACCAAAGGAACCTGTGTGCTGTAAGAGGAGATAAAATCTTCTTGATCTCCTGACCAAAGGAAAATCAACAAAGCAATATATTTAGAAAAAGCATTTAATTATCTGTCCCTACATGTTAAAAGCTAATCATTGGAGTTAACTCTCAACTGACAAAGGGATAGGGTTTGATGGTGCCCATAGTAGTCTATTGAGAGGGGAGAGGGGATGTGGCTGAAGAGAGACTAAAGCAGAGATGGATACATAAAGACGGCTGTAGTAAGTGTTGTTTCTCACCCCAGTGCTTGAGTCACAGCTTACACTGCTTAGTACTGCTTTATCATCTCCTTCATGCTGCTTTTGAGGGTGTGCTGTACAGATATTGGGCAGCAAGATCTTCTCTACCCTGTTTCCCCGAAAATAAGACACCCCCGAAAATAAGACATAGTGCATTTTTAGTTATGAAATTCAGAGTTTGGCTGCTTATGCTGATGTTTGTGATGAAATCACTACATTATATTAATACATGTTGATGTTTTGTTCAACAATTAATGTGAATTATTGTTCATAGAGAAAAAAACATCCCCTTTAGAAGCAAAAATTAATATAAGACACTGTCTTATTTTCGAGGAAACAGGGTATATGTGTGGTGTATGAGAGATATAGCAGCTAGTCTCTATCCATTAACTTAGTGACCACTTATAATTAGAAATGGAGCCATCAAAGAGGAAAGCTGATGAAAAATGCCATATACAAGTAATATAATGGGCAGAAATAGCACTGCACGTCCTGGTGACATGTATAAAAGCTTAAATGAAAGTTTTAACCTAAATATTTTGTTTCTCAACAAAAATCAGATTTATGTGGCATTAAAAAGTTAAAAAAACTGTTTCAAAACAGTTCAATTTTTGTCAACCATGGGAAAGACTTGAAGCAATAGGTCAGTTTCCTTGCAGAGCAACCACAGGAGAAAGGAAGCATAACAAAGTTTCAGTTTAAATCAATAGGTTATCTAAATAATTCTTGGATGTGAGGGGTCCTCCAGCCACAGGCGGAGCTCATTATAGCTGCCCATTGCTTAATAATTAGGGCCCTAAATTGGAAGATGGGTTCCCTAACTAGACAACCACTTTCTTTGTAGTAGTTAAGAACCTTAAGCTTTAACTCCTTAACGACCGCCCGCCGACTTTAGACCTTGGCTGGTGCAGGTCGTTCGTCTGCAGCGACGTCTTTAGACATCGCTGCAGACATTGGAGTTTGCACCGCCCTGCGCCGCAATCGCGCTGGGATCGGGGATGTACTACACAGCCCCGATCCCAGAGCATCCCTGCGAGCATCGGGCAGCGGAGGTAACCTCCGCAACCTGGTAATTTAACCCTTTGATTGCGGCGGTGCGTTACCGCAGCGCAATCAAAGGGCTTCCCCTGCTCTGTCGGGTGATCGAATCACCCGCTCACCCGACAGAGCTCAGGGAACGGCTGCACAGTCAGCTCTGGGGACCTAGCGTGGCCCCAGAGCTGTCTGTGTATGAAGCCAGTGACTAGGACGCACTTTGTGCTGTCCTAATCACTGCCTGTGTCAGATTGACACAGATTAGAATGTATTAGCATATATGAATATGCTAATACATTACTAAGTGTAAAAAAAAATGTAAAAATTTTTTAAACAGTTCTCCCTTCATGGGAGTAAAAAAAAAAGTAAAAAAAAACTATAAAAACTGTAAAAAAAAAGTGTAAAAAAATAAATAATAAAATGAAAATTAATATTTAATAAAAAATAATTGTGCATAAATTACACGCACAAAAAAACCTACACATATTTGGTATCCACACGACCGTAATAACCTGTAGAATTAATCGAACAAGTTATTAAGTGTGAAGTGTAAATGGTGTAAAAAAAATAAAAATATATAAAATTTTTTTTTTAAAAAAATACAAAAAAAATACTGCAATTATTTATAAGTGAACTTAAACTATTCCCCCATAAAGTACAACTTGTCTCGAATAAAACGAGGCCTCATACAACTGCGTCACTGAAAAAATAAAAAAGTTACAACTGTTGAAACGCAAGGAGGCAAAAACTAAAAAAAATTTCTGGTCATTAACTAATTTTCAGCCGTTCGGCTTAAGGGGTTAAGGGGATGTTCCCAGCATTCATGTTGATGACATATCGATAGGATGTACCATCAAAGTATAAGTACAGGACCCATCTCTGGGACCTGAACCAATTTTAAGAATAATCCCCTTAAAGGGTTTTCTCACCACAATGATTGGCTTTTAACATGTAGGGAAAGGTAAATGAAGACTATTACCAAATACATTATTGTTTTGATTTTGCTTTGTTCAGGAGATAAAGAAGATTTTATCTACTGCTACTGTAAACAAGTTGTTCTAGATCAGCGACCAACTCTCCCTGTTCTCTCTCTTATCTCATGTCACTATCCTTCCATGGCGAGTCACTCCCTGCTTATAGAAAAAATATATGTAAGTCCGCTCACCTCTTAAACATAGTGCTCGCGTGTGGGATAGAGCTGGTTACGGCCACCGCCCAGTGGTTAACAGACATGCAAGAAAATGCAGAAAACCGCTACAATATCCACCGCTGATGAGTTTAAAAAAATCTTGATGCTTTATTAATTCTTCATTAAAAAATACAGGTATAAACAAGCCAATGAAACACCCATGCATGGAGGAGCATAAACTAATAACGGCTTATGGGAAAAACAGCTGACGCGTTTCGAAAAAAACCTTTCTTAGTCGTAGCTTTCGAAACGCGTCAGCTGTTTTTCCCATAAGCCGTTATTAGTTTATGCTCCTCCATGCATGGGTGTTTCATTGGCTTGTTTATACCTGTATTTTTTAATGAAGAATTAATAAAGCATCAAGATTTTTTAAACTCATCAGCGGTGGATATTGTAGTGGTTTTCTGCATCACTCCCTGCTTAGTCTTATTTCTTGTATACCTAAGTTATCAACAAGTTTTGAGCCTTAGAGCTCTGTAGCCTTGTGCACTATAAATTATAAACCTCCGGTACTCATGTCACTGTAACAGGAATAGCAGAACTGATATGTTAGTCAATGCTGTATAACCACTCACGGCCTGTTCAGGAAAGCATGGTAAAAGTCTTAGTTCAGAATGGAGAACAGACTCTCCATTCTGTTCTATGGGAGCTCCAAGTACAAGTGAGCAATGTGTTCGACTGCACTAGAAACTCCTATAGAACAGAATAGAGACTCATGCACATGTGTGACCAGCTCTCCATTTTGAGCCAACACTTTTGGGGGCCCATTCTTGAGACAGGTGTAGGTCTCAGAAGCGGGATGAACTATTCTATAGCTACCAGACTGTCAGACATGAAACTGACATCAGCATTGTGCTAAAAATTGGTGACCATCTATCCGCAGTCACTCGGGGCCACCACTTGTCTCACCCTGTATTGTTAATCTGATATTTCTAAAAGCAAAATTAGATGTGTGCACCATTTCATTGGAACACCGCTTTCTGAACGAGCTCCTTTCATTTTACTTTTTGTCTTCTTGACATAGGTATGGAGGTACCTTTTCCACATAAGAAGATACCACTAGATGGAGGCTAAGGTGTAGACTTTACTTTGCTTATATGACCCTTTCTGCTTACACACTAGGGCCAAGCTATAGTCAAAATAGTCTATGTCCTTGCAAGCCTTATGTGACCTTATTCTTGTATCTAGTGGACGTGGAAGCAATGTGGCCACGAAATTATAATAGAAAAAAAAGAAACAAGTTCTATGGAAATACTTCCTAGTCACACTGGCATCTTGCCCTATAGAAAAAAAAATCCCAAAACATTTGTTTATGATAATGGACACTTAAAGGGGTTTTATCATTTCATTAAATGGTCTTCAGAATAAGAGGACAGTGAAAATAAGCAACTTTGCAATTGGATGTCATTAGCAAAACTGTCTTGTATTCAGAGTATTCCTTATCTTGTGTTTTTGTTTACACTGATATCCAGTCCTGGTCGAATCCCTCCGGATCCCTCCTTCTTGCATTTCACTAGCCGAGAGCTCATTTACATTCTGTACAGACCCCGGTCAAATTCACGGAGCTGTGTCTCTCGCTCAGAGTAAGGGACCGTCACATTTTCACTTTATACAGCCAGAAGAAACAGAATTACACTGAAGGGCTTACACAATCAGGAAATAGCACAATTTGTGTCGATCCCTGCCTGACTTAGAGTTAGGGGCCGTAGCATTTTCTCTCTCCACACCCAGCAGAAACAGAATGCAACAGATTCTACAATGAGAAAACATAACAGTTTTGTCCCGGTGCCTAACTCCTACATAGAAGCGAGATCTGTGCCGTTCATAGAGCATCTCCAGCTGTGAGAGGAGAAGAGTTCAGTTGCTCAGTCTAGATTGAATGCAGCCTGTGGTATGTATACAGCTCTTACAAAATAGGATTGCATAGGGAAAGACACAGTGACATGTGGACTCAGAGAGGGGGGGGGGGAGGTCTCGGGAGCCAGCATGCACAGTGAAGGGGGGGATGATGTCACCCAGCTGGGAGGGGAAGAAACGCAGTGAATCAGCCGAATTAAGGAAGCGATACATCCCCTTTAACAAATGACGGCGCTGCTTTAAATCTACAGTATCTATGAATGGAAGAAAGATTTCAGAAGCTTTACGATATGTTATGTGACTGAAAAGTGACAGTCGTGATTCATGTGAAGCCAAAAACTGTTATTCTGATTTAAAGGGAAAAAACTTTATTTTTTGTGTTTCCAGTTACAAGATTAACTGTTTTACTAGAAGAGGAATAATGAGGCCAAATTGCTAAATTGCAACCTTACACAAATACAGCAAAGTCCTGGGAACGCTGGTTCACATATAGACCGCTTCCTGTCATAAGTCTGACAATTAAATGGTCACAATGCTATTGACTAATAGACCACTCTTCTGATATCTGTAGGATAATAAGGACTAGCCATTGGTTGATTAGCTCCCTTTGCAGTACTTTATAGTGACACCCCCTTCATGGTGCCCACATAGCACCCGTATGGTCACTTCTGTTTAGAGCAATAATATTCTTGAAAACTAGTTTAGAAAAACTGACTTTGTTAAGCTGGAATCTAGAGTATTGTGGCGTATGCCAAAAATCGTGACAGTGCCAGATTAGCAGGAAATTGCAAAATTCCAAATGCAGAAGTGTGAATCAGGCCAACGGGCCAGTAAATATAGACATATGGGGCCACATGTATGAAAACTGTCTAGGTCTAAAACTGACTTTGTTGCCCATAGTATCCAATCAGAGTTCCCATTTAATTTCATATAGTGCTCTGGAAAAATGAGACGGGCGCTCTGATTGGTTGCTATGAGCAACAAAGTGAGTTTTAGACCTAGACAGTTTTCATACATGTGGCCCATGGTTTGGAAAAGTGAAGACATTTAGAAGCCTAAATGCTCTAATGATCCATCCCCTCTGCGCTCTGCCCTTTACCACTTTTTGGTCAGGTCCCACTTTGTAACTACTGCCTACGAGGGAAACCTTAAAGGGGTTGTCTCATCTCAAAGTTTCATAGGATGCATGAATGAAATAATGCTGCTTGGCTCTGTCACTTCCTGGTCAAGCTGTCTGTAATTAGCATATGAGCTCCGTGTATTCAGACCTCTGCTAATTAGAAAAATATCTTGCTGTCAGGACAAGGGATGCTTCTGAGGTAAAGTAAATAGCAGTAATTACTGGCTTTTGTCTGAAAGATCAGATAACAAACAAGCTCTCACTGTCTGGAGTTCTGTGCTGTGCAACCTGTGTGATGACGCCACTCCCTGCTATCAGATAGAACAAACAGCAGGGGGGGGGGGGAAGTATACTGGTCGGTCACTTGGGGAACCCGAGAGGGCACAGAAGGTGATAAAATCACTTGTAGCTCCTTAACAAAAAAATTAATAAAGCAATATATTTGGAAAACGTCTTCATTTAGTGTTCCCAACATGTTGAAAGCTAATCTTTGTAGTGAGACAATCCCTTTAACAAAATGTAGTGGTCGGAATTGCACAATTATACTGGTAATTCCACAGTTTACACTCAAAAATTGTGGTGCCATTAGTCACTCCATATTGGTCTGATTTCATTCACATGCACTGGCTGCACTGAGGGACTGAGGATATTTCATAAAAAACTTGATTTATTTATCACAGTAGCTCCGGTACATTGGGTCCATCTTTAGATTCTTTTAGCTTTTTTTTTTTTTTTTAAATAACTATAGCAGTCCCTAAACTTACAATGGTCTCACAGTACAATATCTTCACCATATAATGATCTTTCCTGGGACATTGTATCTCTAAAACTACACACAACACTGCTGATCTGTGGCTGATGTGATTGATGAAAAATCCTGACAAATTTTCAAAAAACATTTCACTTTAAAAAAATTTGTATAGTGAGGGATGCAAGTTAGCAGCAAGTAATACCCTCTACAGTACATGCAGTACTAAATGTCTGTACTGCCCACATTATTAATGAGGGCGAGTGATTGGGGTTATAGCCCTTTACATACAGTGCGTACTAAAAGTCTGTATGCTTTACATGTATTAAGAGGTGCTGCGTGATTGGGGGGCTGGTAACTCCTCCTACATCAGTGGGCGTACTACATGGCCCGTATGCTAAAATTTTTATGAGGTGAGCGGTGGGGGGGTCTTAGATCCCCTTACATTAAGTTGAAACTCAATCTTGTACGGGTCTCTTTATTAGTGCAGTGCATGCAGTGATTGGGGCTATGGGCCTTCTACAGTACAGTGTGGTACTCCCTGTCGTCTGCTCTTACATTTTAATGAGGTCGCAGTGTTGGTGGTCTATAGCACCTCTCTAAAAAGTTGTGTGGGGACACTGTCCGTATGTCTTCATGTATTTGTGAGGTGCATGCATGACTGGCAGTTTGTAGCGCCCCCTACAGTTTCAGTGTGGGTACAATTTTTTGTACTGCTTTACATGTATTAGTGAGATGCATGCAGTGATTTTGATCTAGTAGCACATCTAAGTACAGTGCGTTACGCCCTGTCCTTACTCTCTTACATGTATTGTAAGTGATGCAGTTATTGGCAGTCAGTAACGCCCCTTTTACGTACAGTGCGGTCTACATGGCCTGTACTGCTCTTAATGTATTAGTGAGGTGCATTTCAGTGACTGGCATCTTAGAGCCCTCTACAATAACGTGGTAACATTCCTTACTGCCCTAATGATTAGTGAGGTGCATGCGGTATTGGCTCTCTAGTAGGCCTCTCTAATACGTGAGTACTAATGTCCTGTATGCTCTTAAATGGGATTAGTGGGTGCAGGAGTGTTTGGGGGTCTATAACGCCCTCTCTCAGTAAGTGCGGTACTCATGTTCGTATGTCTGACATGTTTGTGAGGTGATGCAGTGATGGTGGTTGGCGCCTCTCTCAGACGTACGGTACTGCATGTTCTGTACTGTCTTAATGTATTAGTGGGGGCATGCATTTACTGGGGTCTAGTGCGCCTCTCAAATACAGTGCAACACTAATCTCGTTTGCTCTTTACATGTGCCCGGATGAGTGGCTCCTTTGGGTGAGGGCCCCATATTTTTTTTTTCTGGTAAATTGTTTATAAAGTACATAACCCAAAGAAGCTTCTTTCCTCATCACAGAAAGTTATTTCCAGATTCCAGCAGGTTTTTTGGTTGTTATATGTAAGGACTCAATATATTTGCTATTAATCATATAATTTAAAAGACCTCTTTATAGCAGTATAAGAGTGTATTCATTTGGAGCATTTTTGTTGTACCTGCATATTTACAGGAGTTATACCACTTGGAGTGCTGTAAGTCATTTGAACATGTGTATATGCTTTTTATTGTCTGATATAAAATACCTCTTTATAGCGGCATAAGAGGCTTTTCATTTGCAGCATTTTTGTTGTAACTGCAATTTTAGTTTTGCAATGTATCCCCAGTGCATTAGTGATTGCTGCACTTTTGGCTTTTGTGGCATAAATACATTCTATTTTGACATATTGAAATCAGTCATTTCTCCTCTGACTGTCTCCTTCTTTGAGGGAGAAATAGGGAAACAGGGAAACAGGTGTAGTACAAGGCCGCTCTTCTCAGGGTGACTGCACCGTTTAAGTAGGGACATATTCGTTTAGGGCATGTCCCCACGGCAAGGGTTTTCGGCCGGTTTTTCAGCCGGGTTTTTCGGTTTTTCAGCCGCCTGAAAAAACCACCCAAAATTGCAAATTGTGTCTATGGAAAACCTGCAGCAGTCCCCACTTCACGGGTTTTCCGTCCGGCGGTTGTGCGGGCGGCGGTCCGCTCACAAGACATTGAGCATGCACCATCTGCCGGCCGGTTTTCGTATGGAATCTGTGCTTCTCAATTGGAGGGGGGTAGGGCTCTTCTTCGCTCATTGCGGAGAAAAGCCATCCCGCCCGCGGCCGTGAGGACGGGCGCAAAACAGGACAAATACCGGCCGGCAAACCAGCCGGTATTTGTCCTATGCCATGGGGATGCGCCCTTAGGGTTAAGGTTTTCGTAGAGTGAGTTTTGTTCTGTTTATATTTAATATACTTAATATTTAAGTTAGATTTTAACATTTGTGGGGGAGTTCAGATTCATTCTATGATTAATTGGCTTGTTGAGTGTTAAACCTCCTAAAGTTCAAGTTACTAACCATGACCTGCAAGGCTCTCCTTAACCTCTCACCTCCATACATCTCTAGATACCTTCCCTTACGTAATGTCTGCTCATCACAGGACCTTCTTCTCTGCTCTCCTCTTATCAGCTCCACACACAACCGTCTCCAAGACTTCCCCTGTGCTTCCCCCTTATTCTGGAACTCATTGTCCCAACACATCAGACTGTCCTCCACATTCACTAGCTTGAGAATCCATCTCTTCAGGAGAGCCTAGAAACTACAATAACCATGCTGCCACTACACCCCCACAAACATATCTGCCCCTCACCTTCTGTCTCCTTCCTCCTTCCTTGCAGATTGTAAGGGTCTTCTCTCTCTGTACCAGTTGTTAGTCATTTATTGTCACCTTTGTACTTTAACATATGTTATGTATGTAACCCCCCTTGAATGCACAGCACCCTGGAACTAATGGTGCTTTGAATTAAATAAGGTATATACATGGTTACTCTTGGTCCATTTTAATCAAAAATACTGGTAATGTGACTTCTTGTTGCTATTTGAGACTAAGAGGCCACACAACCTGGAGATTCCTGGCACACAGTCTATACTCTTATGAGCGTAAATACCTATATTTCTTAGTCTATGTATTTAGCAAAGTTGAACTTGATGATGATATCACACCTCTCTGTATTATCTTTCCTAAGAGCTTAACAAAAGCCATGGAAAAACAGAAAAAGTTAGGATAACTTTTTCCGTGCCTTGATAGTATAGCGTGTTATCTGTCAATTTTAACTTTTCTACATATGTATGCCCTGGATGTAGCCAAGTCAAACCTAATAGTGACCGAATAGGTCCAAGCTTCAGTCCAGAAGTCTGACCATGACAATTAACCATGCACATCCAAAATATGAGGTAGTATTCAGCATATTCCTTTTTCCGCAGTTCTCAGCTGCTATTACCTTGTAATAAAGGATTAAAAGTTTGATTTGGCCAAGTTTCTGTCCTTCCTTGCAGTTCATGGTTGTTATTATTGAGTCCTTTGAAGGCTATCCACCTTATACAGTTTAAGAAGAACATTCTGCCTCTGCCAGGTTGGTACTAGACCGTGCAGCGGCGAATTGTATGGTTCCTACCAACCACCACTTCCCTCGTTACAGTCTTGGACAGAAGTGGTTTACGAGTACTATACATTTAATTTCTTGATGTCATTTGTCTTCATTGAATGTCAACGTCCTCACGTTTCATGAGTTTTGCTGTTTTTAGACGAAGGTGCCTTTAAAGTTGTTTTGTTTGAAAAATGTTCACAGAATCACAAGTTTGGAACTTTAAAGAACGTTCTCTCTTCAAAGTTACACTTGGCCTAATTGTGTTTCTAAAATAATATATCTGAGATCCAACGAGGGGAATGTGGTCACAGAGCTGATGCCCAAACCCTTCAATTTACGTTGGTTTGGTTTGGCTGAACTTGAAAAAGTTCTTGGAGAGGAGAACTGTGGCTCGTGAAAAATATAATTGGGGGAATATTTTTAAGGCTTTAGATATTGTGTATAAATTGTGTGAGATGCTAATCAGCGAGCGGAGTGCGAAAAACAAGGCAGAGCTCGGCTTCTACACCCAAGAATTTTTATATCAGGCTAAACAATAACATATTACAGTAGAGTCTCCATTTTTATGAGAATAGACTTTACATGCACAATCACGCTTTCCTCCAAGATCTGTGGGGGTCTGAACAAACCATCATTGACCTATTCTGGCCCCACAACCAGTGTGGAGTGCTAACACATATTGTGAAAACTACAGGACTTGACTGGATAGAAGCTGCTGTGAACATACAGTATATTCTGCTGGCAAAACCTGGACGTAAGTGGTGAGGAGCTTGAGTTAGTGGCTGCTTCGCCAATTTGTTATCGGTATCAGGTACAAAGAGTTTTCTAGGGTAATAGTCTTATTAGGTTACAGTGCATGTCTCTGTACAAACACGGAGGACATATATACCTGATTAGTGGGGGTCTGGCTGTTGTGACCCCTGAAGTAGATGGAAGTGGCAGCAGCACTAGAGAATCATTGTATCTACTCATCTAATGTGGGTTTAGGTCAGATTTCTTAATCCTTAGGGTCAGCAATCGACTTTAGTAGGTTAACTATGCTACTTTCAAAAAAGTTTAAAGCTGACAGGATATGGAGCTATGTAATACTCATATAGTTTTATGTATCTTTACCAGTAGTCACAGTGCTCAAACCTTCCTATTCCTTTACTTAGACAATGCCTTTAATCTATATAGAAAATTAAGCATCTCTGAAAAACATTTCATAATTTGTCTTATCCTGTATAGTACTTCAGAGCTGCACTCACTATTCTGCTGGTGCAGTCACTGTACATACGTTATTTCTCCTATACTGATCCTGAGTTACATCCTGTATTATCCTCCAGAGCTGCGCTCACTATTCTGCTGGTACAGTCACTGTACATACAAAACTTATCCTGTACTGATCCTGAGTTATATCCTGTATTATACTCCAGAGCTGCACTCACTATTCTGCTGGTGCAGTCACTGTGTACATACATTATATATCTGTACTGATCCTGAGTTACATCCTGTATTATACTCCAGAGCTGCACTCACTATTCTGCTGGTGCAGTCACTGTGGTACATACATTACTTATCCTGTACTGATCCTGAGTTACCTATATACTCGAGCTATAACATTTTTGCACAATGTGCTAAAAATTCGCTTATCTCGATAATCGTATAGATCATGGAGGTATAGTATATACTGAGTATAAGCCGAGTTTTTCAGCACAAAAAATGTGCTGAAAAATCTCCCCTCGGCTTATACTCGAGTATATACGGTAACTCATGATCAGTGCAGGTCTGGAGTATAATACAGGATGTAACAGGATTAGTAGAAAGTGTAAAGTTCTATAACTTTTTCTATAAATGATATCAATGTGAAAGCTGGAGCATGGTGCTCAATGGTAAACCATGGACCTACCCTCAGAAGAGGTTGCAAATCTGAGCATAGCTTTTGCACGGATTTGCCATACTGTTATCCTTTAAACATTATTAACCAGTGAGATGTTCTCAAATGTTTGTGGGTATAGAATAACTACCAAATGCAATTATGGCCCCTCTGAGGTTTGTTACTTGTCTTCTGTGCAATCTGACTGTACAAAGCAATGGACGGATTGAGATGTTCTAATCTGATGACACCAAGTCTGTGTATGACTCATTTTTCTGTTGTCTATAATATATCTTAAAAATGTAAATCTGATGTTATGCACATGTTTTTTTCTCTTTCCAAATCTTAATTGTAAATCCAAACATTTCTGTTTTAATGCAAATGATTCAGATGTCATCACTTACCACCACATTATCCAGTGCGCCATGCAATATTTATAAGCATGCATATGTTTAATGCGGCGACTGTATTTCATGTGCAATCTGCTAATTCTCCTAATCCGAAACAATATGAAAAGAATTGTGAGATTTTATTCTATTTTAGATAATGATGGCGGGTAAGAAGCGGGGGGAATTGTAAGTCTGTGAGTTTGGCTGCTATGAGACGGCTTTCATCTTACTAATACAAATATATTCTGCCGAATATTATGACCAATTCCTACGTTCAATGTCGGCAGCATGTAGTTTATGAAGGACATCACGTTATAGTTATATGTTTTGGTTGGATTCTCTTGGCCACTCATCTATGTGGAAGATACTCTCAAACAATTTGGGTATAAATCCATCTTTACAGATTATATTCACTTGTATGTGTTGATTGTCTTCCCTGTAGTAGAAGACAATGTAACATTGTCACAATATCTGAAATTGGTTGGAAGAGTGTGACCACATTCCAAAACTTCACTGACCCTCTAATTCCCCAAACTTAAATCCAAATGAGCTGTGGGACTACCTTGGTTCACTCTATAGATCCTCCTCCATGATCCATGTCGATGATTTACCTGCTGGTCATAATAATTTGACTCAACTGTGTGTAATAGATAATAATGGAATACTAGACCCAACACCTATACAAACAGCTTTATTGGTAACCATAAGGTTCGTGGTGGTCTCTTGCTGACCTCATCAAAGTATTTGGTGTTGAGTTTGATTGCACTTCCAGTTACAGATGCGACTTTTCTAAATCACTATCGGATCCACTTGGTTTGTTCTTGGTCCCCTCATCACAAAAGCTCTAGATAAATAAAATGAATCAGTCATATATATCTGGGCTGCTATGAAATGGAAATCATGAGACCTATATAAACATATCCTGTGTATAAGGCTTCCCCAACTCCATTCCTCAAGGCCCACCAACAGGTCATGTTGTAATGCAGAGGTGGATTCGCTGGACCACCACAAGCGATGATAGTTAAGCCACACCAAGGAGCGGAGTCTAAGTAGCCCCCAGTATCCACCAGAGCCCGCCGCAAAGCAGGATGGACTTGCTGCGGCGTGAGGCTACCAGGTCGCTACCCCTGACGTGACTTGCTTGCGAAGGCGGTCGGGGTACTGCGTGGTACAGAATCGTAATCCGGAGGCGTAGTCGGGGACAGGCAGACGGTCAGGGCAGGCGGCAAACAGGCAAGGTCAGGAAACGTAGCGGAACGGACTGGTACAGGGGTAATCAATACGGAACTCCAACACTCACTAAGGCACTGAACGCACACCAACGAACTGGCAGCGAGTGTTGGAGGCGTGCACAATAAATAGGGTCAGCGGCCGGCGATGGGCAATTACCGGCGTGCTAGCCCTTTAAATCCAGACCAGCTGTCGAGCGCGCGCCCTAAACAGCGGGTACGCGCGCGGCGGCTGTCAGAGCACAGGAGCGGGGACTGGTGAGTATGGGGTTTCCTGGGCTAGGGCAGAAGGACAACGGCTGTGGGTAGCAGCAGCACCGGCGCCAGACCCCGTAAGCGCAGGGGGACGGCTGCGGGGAGCCGCGGCGCCGAGCCTCATGACACATGTTTTCAGGATCTCCCACAGAATCCATTGACAATAATGAAATCACCTGTGCAATGCTAAGGAAAGACAGAAGACATGACCTGCTGGTGGGCCCTGAGGACTGGAGTTGGGGGACCCCTGATCTAAAGGGTCCTTGTTCGATTCTATATAGGTTCAACCAAACTTTTGAAAAAATGTAGGTCTGAAAACACATTTTTTTCTCTAACCCTATCGAAACCATATCTCTAAGGGTCCGTCCATACGATAAGCATTTTCAGTCGGAAATTCACACAGATTCGGATGTTAAAAACCATCAAAAACCAACTATAAGACCTTCCCCATAGATCTCAACTGAAAATCCAAGCTGTAATCCATAGGGCTTTCAAAATCGCAGTATTTTCAAAAAACTTAGAACCTGCTCAATCTTCTGTCATATAGGAAAATGGCGGAAAATTTACTATTGTAGTCAATGGGATGGCATGAAAAACGACCACGACCACACTCGTAATATTAGACACATTTATGAATGTGGTTCGGCAAAACTAGGCGCATTACTCCTGGAACAGGTAGACTTATGTCCAGTGTCGGACTGGGGGGTCTGGGGCCCACAGGGGAGTTGATCTTGGGGGCCCACCCTACTGTACATGAAAATTATACCAGCCCCTCGGACATAAATGCACCCATTTTGCCACATAATACAGTGTGCAGAACAGAACTGTATTGTGTAGTACAATAGCAAGTGAGTCACACATTTGTCAGTCTAACATTTCATAGACACAGGGCTAAGTAGCTCCATCCATATCCCCCCCCACCGGCCCTCATACAATATCCCCCTCCCCTTTTTCCTTGGTCACGCACCTCACCACCTTCTAAAATATACACCAGCAAGAAAGTAAAAGTCTAACTCCTAATCACAGGGTCAGGCGTTCCCTCACTCTTACAATCAGAAACACATGTACGCTGCCACTATACTAACGCCGATATAACCTACAACACCACTATATAGAGATCACATACTGGTCCGACACCAGCTCCGGTCACCATCACATTACAATATAAAAAATAACCCCTGAAATCAGGGACTCACAGGAGACGTCCTATCTGATGAGTCGTTCTCTTCTCTCATGAGTTATTCTTATTCCCTTTTCTTCTGCATCTGTTTCACACCATCATGATGATTTGTCCCGGCCACAGCTCATCCCTGCAGAAATTACACACAAATATCTTAGAATCCTCAATTTTCCAGCATCTCTTTACCTATTCCCACCTCTCTACAAAACTGCCCAGGGGTGGAGAGCAGGGTACAAGCCATAACTTAGAGGCCTAGTATCCTAAGGGGCTGGAAGGTGGGGAGAGGGACTAACCCCCTGGAGTAAATACTACAACTATGGCTGCTTCCCTCTCAATTAATATTACCAGGTAGGTAGGCAAGACCCTAGGTAGGTAGGCAAATGGGCAAGATCCCAGGTAACTAGATAGGCCCTATTTAGGTAGGTAGACTCTCGCTGGATAAGTTGGTAGGCCAGCCCAAGGCAGGCTGGTGGGTACCTAGCCACAGGTGGGTAGGTAAATAGCCCCCAGGTAGATAAGCAGGCCCCAGTTAGGAAAGTAGATAGGCTACAGTTAGGTTGGTGGACCCCAGTTAGGTAGGCTGTAGGTAGGTGTTGGTGAGTCCCAGTTAGTTAGGCTGTAGGTAGGTGGTTTCCCCAGTTAGGTAAGCTGTAGGTAAATTAGGGTCCCTTTATATAGGCTGCAAGCAGTTAGGGACCCCCTTTAGGTAGTAAACAGACAGTTAGGGGTCTCCTTTAGGTAGTATACAGGCAGTAAGGGGCCTCCTTTAGGTAGTATACAGGCAGTAAGGGGCCTCCTTTAGGTAGTATACAGGCAGTAAGGGGCCTCCTTTAGGTACTATAAAGGCAGTTAAGGCCTCCATTAGGTACTATAAACGCAATTTAGCCATCCTTTAGGTACTATACAGGCAGTTAGGGGTCTCTTTTAGGTAGTATACTGGCAGTTAGGGGTCTCTTTTAGGTACTATACAGGCAGTTATGGTTCTCCTTTAGGTAGTATACAGGCAGTTAGGGGTCTCCTTTAGGTACTATAAAGGCAGTTAAGGCCTCCATTAGGTACTATAAATGCAGTTTAGCCATCCTTTAGGTACTATACAGGCAGTTAGGGGTCTCTTTTAGGTAGTATACTGGCAGTTAGGGGTCTCTTTTAGGTACTATACAGGCAGTTAGGGGTCTCCTTTAGGTAGTATACAGGCAGTTAGGGTTCTCCTTTAGGTACTATAAAGGCAGTTAAGGCCTCCTTTAGGTACTATAAAGGCAGTTAAGCCCTCCTTTAGGTACTATACAGGCAGTTAGGGGTCTCTTTTAGGTAGTATACTGGCAGTTAGGGGTCTCTTTTAGATAGTATATGTAACGGTGCGGCGCTGACAGACATACGACGAAGTGCCGACCGCTGACATCCGGGTGTGGATTCTCTGTGATCACCGCAGGCGAGGTGGTAGCTGGAGGACCACGCCAGGGAGCGGAGTCTAAGGGGCCCCTGGTCTTTGCCAGAGCCCACCACAAAGCGGGATGGACTTGGCTGCGGGACCCCCCGGTCGCTACCCCTGACCCTGGCTAACCTGCGGTGACAGCCCAGGTGCAAAGGGCAGGAACACAGGAACATAGGAGAAAATAAGCGGGGCAGGTAAAACATACTCAGGAACACAGCGGGATCGGGAGGGATAAACGTAAAAAACCCAACGGTAGGGCAGGAATGAACGGTAACACCGCAGGTACAGACCAGGAAAGGTGCCAAGGCAGGACAAACAGGTGAAAGGGGGACTCGACATAACAGGAGACAGAAAAAAGGTCGGGAGCCAAGACATGAAACTGCCCAGTCTCCGGGGTTAAGCCAGAGATACGGGCAGGAGCCCCCAATGAACCCAGCAAAGACTGCAACAGCTGCAATGAACTGACCCAGAGCAGAGACAAAAACTTCTCTTATCCCAGGGGTCGGGGTAAAGAGGAAGGTGACAGAACGGGAAACTAATAAATAGGCGGAACTGCCGCGAAAACCCCCCTCGGAGGCACAGTGCCAGACAGCCCCAGGAAGCAACAAGACTGGACAGGAAGGGGGAAGTACATAGCAGAACAGGGGTTTCCAGGACCCCTCATGGGGACCCCAGAAAGACAGGGCAGGTCGACAGGCCGAGGCCAAGGCAGGGAAGCGGCATGAACCATGACATACCCCCCCCTCAAAGCCCCCTCCTCCCCCTCCAAACCCAAAAAACATGGCGTTCCACATAGGTAGGGGCCCCAACTTGGGGGCAACCCCAAAACCACTACGGGGCTGGATAAAACCCAGTATGGGAAAACCTAGAAAGGGGGTCATGGAGGAACAAACGGGCACTAGGGGAAAAAAGGGGGGGACAAAAGGGGGGAAAAGAACAAAAACGGTACGGACGCTCTGGGCGAGGCGGGGTGACCCCAGCGGAATCCAGTTCAATTAAGTAACGGATCGGCGCTGACAACTATCCCGGGCCCCGACCCTGAACCCGGGGTGTGGATCCTCTGTGATACCCAAGCGAGGTGGTAGCTGGGACCCACCGGGGAGCGGATCAAGGGGCCCCCCTGGTTTCATGGGCCCCCACAAAGCGGGATGGACTTGGTGCGGGACCCCGGTTTCTACCCCCTACGTGGCTACCTGCGGTGACGCCGGGGTGCAGGACAGGAACACAGGAAACATGGGAGAACATAACAGGGCAGTTAAAACTACCGGAACACACAGGATACAGGGGAAAACGTAACATAACACCAGGGGGATACGGCGGGAACTGAAACGGGAAACACACGGGGTAAGACGGGGAACAGGTCCAAGCAGGAAAAACAGGACAGGTGCAGAGACATCGAAATAACGGGCACAACAGAATCAGGACTCAATGACACCAAAACTGAACCAGCTCTCCGGGAAAGTCCAGAGATAGGAGGGGCTAAGAGGAACCAGCAAGAAATTTAAACAGACGCAATGAATAAACCCAGAGTAGAGACAAAACTTCCTCTTATAGCCGAGGCCCCGGGGTAAGGGGAAGGTCACAAACAAAAACCCTAATAAATAGGCAGGAAGTTCTGCGTGCACCCCTAGGAGACAGTGCACGACAGGACCCAGAAGCAACAAAACTGGACAGGGGCAGGCAATACATAGCAAAAAAAAGGGGGTGCCCGGACCCCTGCACGGACCCCCAGAGACATGGAGGCACGGACACCGACGGGCCAAGGCAAACCCCGGGATGAACCGTGACAGTATCAGGCATTAGGGCCCCTTTTGGTGTATACAGGTAGTTAGGGGCCTCCTTAGCTTTGGGGAGGAATTTTGGGCCCCCCCCCTTTGCTACTGGGAGGTTCAGGGGCCTCCTTTAGCATTTAGGTTTGTCAGGCCCCCCCTTTTGGCAGCAGCCCCCCCCTTTGTAGCCAGGGCCCCCCTTTAGGTAGTTTTAAACCCCCTTTAGGGAGTCGATTTCCCCCTTTGAGGGGGGCCCCCTTTAGTGGCAGGACCCCCCTTTAATACCGGGCCCATTTAGGTACCAGGGCCCCCCTGTTGTTGCCGGGGCCCCCTTTGGTAGTCAATCCCCCCTTAAGTAGCCTGGGCCCCCTTTTGGTGTCAGAACCCCTTTGGTAGGCAGGGCGCTTTTTAGGCAGGGCCTCCTTTAGATAGCCAGGGTCCCCTTAAGATAGCCAGGGCCCCCTTTAATAGCCAGGGCCTCCTTTAGTTAGCCAGGGCCCCCTTTAGGTAGTCAGGGCCCCCCTTTCATTAGCCAGGGCCCCCTTTTAGTTTAGGGCCCCCCTTTCATTAGCCCGGGCCCTCTTTGTACCAGGGGCCCCCTTTTGATACCAGGGTCCCCTTTAGATAGCCAGGGCCCCCTTTAGTAGCCAGGGGCCCCTTTAGGTAGCCTGGGTCCCCTTTAGGTAGCCAGGGCCCCCTTTAGGTCGTCAGATCCCCCTTTAGGTAGGCAGGCCCGCTTTAGTAGGCAGAGCCCCCTTTAGTAGGCAGGGCCCCCTTTTGATAGCCAGGGGCCCCTTTTGGTAACCCGGGGGCCCCCTTTTGTAGTCAGGGTCCCCTTTCATTAGCCAGGGCCCCTTTGAGTTAGGGCCCCTTTTTATTAAGCAGGGCCCCCTTTGTATTAGCCAGGGCCCCCTTTGTAGCCAGGGCCCCCTTTGCAGTCATGGCCCCCCATTGTAGTCAGGGCCCCCTTTGTATTAGCCAGGGCCCCCTTTGGTAGCCAGGCCCCCTTTGTATTAGCCAGGGCCCCCTTTGTAGCCAGGGCCCCCTTTGTAGTCAGGGCCCCCTTTGTAGTCAGGGCCCCCTTTGTATTAGCCAGGGCCCCCTTTGTAGTCAGGGCCCCTTTGTATTAGCCAGGGCCCCCTTTGTAGCCAGGGCCCCCTTTGTATTAGCCAGGCCCCCTTTGTAGCCAGGGCCCCCTTGTAGTCAGGGCCCCCTTTGTATTAGCCTGGGCCCACTTTGTAGTCAGGGCCCCCCTTTGTAGTCAGGGCCCCCTTTGTATTAGCCAGGGCCCCCTTTGTAGTCAGGGCCCCCTTTGTATTAGCCAGGGCCCCCTTTGTAGCCAGGGCCCCCCTTTGTAGCCAGGGTCCCCCTTTGTAGTCAGGGACTCCTTTGTAGCCAGGGCCCCGCTTTGTAGCCAGGGCCCCCCTTTGTAGTCAGGGCCCCCTTTGTAGCCAGGGCCCCCTTTGTAGTCAGGGTCCCCTTTATAGCCAGCCAGGGCCCCCTTTGTAGCCAGCCAGGGCCTCCTTTATAGCCAGCCAGGGCCCCCTTTGTAGCCAGCCAGGGCCCCCTTTGTAGCCAGGGCCCCCTTTATAGCCTAGCCAGGGCCCACTTTGTAGCCAGGCAGGGCCCCCTTTATAGCCAGTCAGGGCCCACTTTGTAGCCAGGGCCCCCTTTGTAGCCAGGGCTCCCTTTGTAGCGAGGGCCCCTTTTGTAGTCAGGGCCCCTTTTGTAGCCAGTCAGGGCCCACTTTGTAGTCAGGGCCCCTGTAGGTAGATTAAAAAAAAACAAAAACAAACAACAAACAGCCATTTACCTGGCTGTTTTTCAGGCTTCGCTCCCGCCTCTCAGCTGCCCCGCTTCTACTTGCTGCATGCATAGGCGGCGCGTGAAGTGTCGGCACAGGTGATGTGGCGGCCGACAGGATAAGGCCTAATGCCTCTCACTCCAGGAATCAGCGGCACAGCGCATAGTTGCAGTGCTCCGCTGACACCTGCGCAGCCCGGGTCGGGACATTGGAACGCAGGGCCTGAGCGTTCAGTGACCGGATGCGCGGACGGGCCCCGGGGAGAGGGGCGCACCTTTCCGCCAGTTTCCCGGCGAAATCTGCGCCTGATTTATGTCGGCGCCGGGGCGCGCTCATACATGCGGTGTAAAGTCCGCTGCGCCTCACCAGAGTGTGAGGCGCAGTGCGGGACTTAGGCGCAGTGCGGTGCTGCGCCTAAGATTCACCGTCCGAGGAAGTGCACTCATACATGCGGGGAAAAGTCCGCCGCGCCTCGCCAGGGTGTGGGGCGCTGTGCGGGACTTAGGCGCAGTGTGGCGCTGCGCCTAAGATTCGCCGTCCGAGGAGGTGCGCTCATACATGCGGGGAAAAGTTCCCTGCGCCTCGCCAGTGTGGCAGTGCGGGGACATGGGCGCAGTGCGGGGACATGGGCGCAGTGCGGGACTGCGCCTCACATGTATTCTGATTCGAGACAGGCTGGAAAACAGCGAGAAATCATAAAAGATGTCCGTGCGGAGTATGAATAAAAAAATCGCCTTTATAAAGGCGGAAATATTCTCAGAAAAGAGCTCAAACCTCAAAATAAAAAATAATAAAAAAAAATCCTTTCCAATATCCTAAATTTAAGAATTCGGATATTTTGGAAATTCCCGGGAAATACAGTAATTCAAATTCTGAAACTATTCTCATTGGTTTGGCAGAAACCGGTCAATCAAAATAGGAGCGACAAAACCCCAATTTATTTTTGGGGAGAACTATTGCCAATCAAAATAAAAGGCGGGACAGTTCAAATACAGTAAAAAAGAAAAGAGCTGATTGGTGAGCTAGCGGGGTTGGCTATCCCCCAAAATCAAAAATAGGAGGACAGGGCCCCTTTTTCCCTTTGGGAAAGTTTTGAAAATAGAATGGGAAGGGACAGGACCCTTTTAAACCCTTTTAAAAAGGGTAAAAACCAATCGAATGGACGACAAAACCCATTATTCCTATGGAGAATTTTTGACCAATCGGAATAAAAAGGTGGGCAGTTCAAAAAACAAAAAAAATGAGAAAAAGCTGATTGGTTGACTAGGGGGGCTTCCACAGCCAATCAGGCCGAGCTACTTCTCCCATTGAAATCTATGGAGAGATCGGGCAAAGCAATTCGGCCTCCGCGTGCGGCAGGAGTTGAAAAAAAAAATCTTTTTTTTTAGTGTAAAAAATTTTCGAAAAAGTAAACTTCTTAAAATAAATCATTAAAACCCAACAACGGGTTTTTTTCCCGGAGGGCAACATAGGGAATTGCAATAGAGAGAATTGCCGGGAAAACAGTAATTCAAAATTTTTTAATCTTCTATTTGGGGGATAAACCAGCCCCAAACAGAAAAGGAGGACCCAGTGGCCCAATTTCCATGGAGGAGATTGACCAATAGAATAGGAGCGACATGGCCCATTTAACCTATGGAGGGAATATTGACCCAAACTATTCAAAAGGGGGACAGTTCAAAAAACAGTAAAAAGGAGAAAAAGAGCTGATTGGTTGAAGGGCGGGGGCTGCCGCTTAGAAATCAGAGCGCAGCTACTTTCTCATAGAGTTCTTGGGGAAAAGAAATTTAGAGCGAGCCTGTGATTGGCTAATTTAAAAAGGGGGTTATTTGGAAACCAATGGGGAGCAGCGACGTCTTATGGGTTTTCTAATCAATTTTTAAATAAAATTACACGCACGAAATCAAATGATAAGACTCCCGAAGTTCTCCCGATGTGAATAAAAGGGCAATAAAATGGGGGGAACGAAAAAAAAAAAAATTTAAAACAAATAAAATCCCGTTTATTTTCTTTATTTTCGTTACCCATACTATTTTCCTTTTGGCTAAAGAAAATAAAGAAATTTAAAAATGATTTTTTTGATTAAAATTTTTTTTTGTTACCCCCATATTATTGCCATTTTATAAAATGGGGGCAACTTGGCAGTGTTATCATTTGATTTCGGCCATGTCGTTTTATTTTTGATTGCATTTGAAAAAACCCCTGGGGCTCGCTCGTTTTCCCCTTGGTCCAAAAAACCCCGGGTTTTTAACTTAGCAATCACAACAGAAAATCCTCTGCATTTCTTTTCCCCTAGAAAAATCTATGAGAAAGTAGTAGCGCTATGATTGGCAAGCTGGCGGCCCCGCCGCTTCAACCAATCGCTCTTTTTTGCCTTTTTACTATATTTTGAACGTCCGCCTTTGAATTGATTGGTCAATATTTCCCCAAAAGGGTTTGAAAAGGGGCCCTGTCGTCCCATTCTGATTGGGCAAAATTTAGTGTTGCGAAATTTTTAGACAAAATTGAAAAACGGCAGGTTTTTAGGTGACAAATTTTCCAGATCATGCGATAATTAAGGTTAAAAATCTGAGCATATTTTTTTAAGATCGCGCCTTTTTCGGGGCTTTTCCCGTAAAATTTTGGCGGCCCGCAAAAACAATTCAGAAAAGGCAGGGTGAGATGTGGTGGACGCTGGGCTGGGGGTGTAGGTTCGATTGGGTGGAAAAAACACTTACCCGTTTTTCATAGAAAAGGTTTCCTTTCAGCCCCAGTTCTCCCAGCGTCAGTAGGACGTGGCTTGCCTGTGGCCAAACAGTCACAAATTATTATTTCTCACGAGAAACCCCTTTCTATTTCTGTGATCCTTCCCAAATTTTGTTAGATTAGAGATTGGAAATTTTTTAAAAGTTAGGTGGAATTTTAAAAAGGGGCATCTACTGCTTAAAGTCAGGGGGGGAGCGGGGGGGGCCCCCCGGGCGAACAAAAGAAAAAGCTCTAAAAAATTTACTGGATAAAGTTCCCCAAGCCCTTATTTGTAGTTTTTTTGGGGGAAAATTTTTTATTATTAACAGTTTTCTTTTGGGAAAATTTCCTGGATTTTGGGGGTTTTTGGAACACTTTTTTTGGGGGAAAATTTTTTAATAAAAATTTTTATTTCATTTTTATTTGGTTTCTTTTTTTCCCCACCATTTTTGTTGAATTCACACCGAAAATTTGGGGAACCTTTTTTCCCCTCTTAAATTAAAGGTTTTTATTTCTTTATTAAAACTAAATTAACGGGGCTTTAAAAAGGGTTTTGGTATGGGTTTCCCGAAGGGAAAATTCCCCCCTTTCTGGCTTTATTTTCCTTTTTTTAGGGGGGAAATTTTCCGGGATAGGGCAGATTAAAACCTTTGGTTACCTTTTTTATAACCCCCCGGGCCCTTTTTTATAAAACCACCCCTTTTTTTTAGAATCTTTTTTGGGGTTTTCCGCCCTTTTTTTTGGATTTTCCCCCACCGGTTTCTTTAATTTGGAATTAAATTACGGTTTTTTAAAAAAATTTTTTTCTCCTAAATAAAAGTTTTTTTTTAAAATTTTGGGCCCTTTTTTTAGGGGAATTAAATTAATCGAAATTTTTTTTTTTAAAGGGTTTAGGGGTAGGTCCAAAAAATTCCCCCTTTTAAATTTATTGAAAAATTTTCTTTTTCTTTTTGGGCGGGCCTAACCTTTGGATAAAATCTTTTCCTTTTTAATGAAAGGTTTCCCTTTTGTTGGGTGCCAAAAATCCTTTTATTACCCGAAAAATTTTTCAGGGGGGTGTTTTTTTAAATTTTTGCCCATTCCACTTTTTTTTATAACCACCTTGCATTAAAATTTGAATCCACCCAATTTTTAAATTTCAACAAGGTAAATTGAAAGGTCCCAAAAATATTTTTTTTTCCGAAAAACATCTAAAAGGTTTTTATTTTGGTAAATTCACCAAGTTATTGTGGAATTGTTAATGGAATATCTTTTTTTTCCCCCAGTTTTATATTGGGAAAATTATTTTTTGGAAAAATTGGGGCACCCCCAGAAATTTTAGGATTAAAATTTTTTCCCAGAATGGGGGTTTTTGTTAGGTCCCAAAAATTCCTTTTTTTTATCAGTTACTTTTTCGGGTAGGTGTTTTTTAAATTTTGGGGGCCCCCAATTTGTTGATATCCCCTTGTTTTTTAAATTTTGTTCCAGCAATGTGGGCAAAAGGTTGTTAGGTGCCAAAAAAATACATTGTTTTTTATCCAAAAAAAATTTTAAGTTTCGGGGTTTTTTAATTTGGGAACTACACTTTTTTCCCTTTGGGGCCCCTTTTACATTTAAAAAGGGTAAAATACTGCAATTTTTTTGTCCCCAACAGGTAAATTAAAAGGTGAAAAAAAATATTTTTAAATTACCCCGAATACTTTTCAGTTTAAGTGTTTTTTTTTTTTTTGGGCCCGGGCCAGTTTGTTGAAAAAACCCCCTTTGATTTTTAAATTTAAATTTCCAAGAAATTTTGTAGCCCCCACAGGTAAATTGATAGGTCCCCAAAAAATCCCTTTTTTATTATCCGAATACATTACAGATAGGGGTTTTTTTTTAAATTTGGGGGCCCCTCCAGTTTGTTTTTGGGGCCACTTGAAATTTAAATTTGGAATCCGCAATTTTTTATTTACCACAGGGGGGAATTTAAAAAGGTTTGCCAAAAAATCCCTTTTTTTACCCCGAATACTTTAAACAGATAGTTTTTTTTTACTTTTGCACTTCCAGTTTGTTATTGGGGCCCCCTTTGGGCATTTAAATTGAATCCGCAATTTTTTTTTACCACAGGTAAATTTGGATAGGTGCCAAAAAATACCTTTTTTTAAAAATCCGAATACTTTTACAGATACGTGTTTTTTTTTTTGGGTTTGAAACCTACGCTTTGTTCTTTTGAGGCCCCTTTGCACTTAAATTTTGAATACGGGCCCAATTTTTTAGTCACCAAGGGGGAATTAAAAAAAAAAGGGTCCCAAAAAATATTTTTATTCATCCAAATTCATTACAGTTACGTGTTTTTTGAATTTTGCCCCAGTCCAGATTTTTGATAGGGGACCCTTGCAGTTAAATTTGAATCCAGCAATTGGTATTTACCACGGTGAATTGATGGGGCCCAAAAATTCCTTTTTTTATCGAAAAAATTTAAACAGATAGGGGTTTTTTTTTCCCATTTTTTCCAGCCCGGGATTTGGGGATGGGAGCCACCTTGCTTTTAAAATTTAAAATCCACCCAATTGTGGGGGGGTTAAACCCAGGGGGAATTAAATTAGGTGCAAAAAAATACCTTTTTTTACCCCGAAAAAATTACAGATACTTTTTTTTTCTTTGGGAAATAAAACCTTTTTTTATTGAGGCACCTTGCACTTAAATGTGAATACTAAATTTTTTAGTCACCACGGGTAAATTTGATAGGTCCCAAAAAAATCCCTTTTATTATCCAAAACATTACAGATACGTTTTTTTTGGACTTTTGCCCTCCAGTTTTGTTTTTTGGGGCCCACCTTGCATTAAATTTAAATTCCAGCAATTTTTGTTTTTTCCCCAAGGGGGAATTGATAGGTGCCAAAAAATACCTTTTTTTATCCGAAAACTTTTCAGAACTTGTTTTTTAAATTTTGGGGCGGGGCCCCAGCTTTGTTGATTGATGATTACTTTAAAGTTATTTTAAATCCGGGCAATTTTGTTTTGTTTTGAGGGATTTGGGAATAGCTGGGATTTGCCGTCTTTTAATAAGGGGACTTTCCAAAAAAATTTTCCCAAACCTTCTAAAATTTTGTATTTTTGAACCCATGGAGGGGAAAATTAGGGGGAAAGGGAGAAAAGGGGGGGGTTTGGGGACATGGGGTAGAGGTACGAGAAAAGGTGCCCCTTCCAGTGTTTGGCGAAAACACGAATGCCAGGGGAAATCTCAGTTGCGGGGCCCGGTGGGGCCTGTAAATTCGCTGGGTGGGGCCCCTGTGAATCTCAGTAAAAACAGCGTGCCAATCTATCCTTCATTTTTTTAAATTGAAACCCTCACCCCAGCGCTTCCCCCCTTTCGCCCTTCCCGGGCCGGCCACAAATGTCTTTATCAGAATCACCAGCATCCGTTCCAAACATGAAGAAACCCCAAAATTGTCAACTCGTGTACCCACCACTGGGGATAACCCAATTTTCTGAAGACCCTCTTTGATGACAAAATGCGGTTGGGGTCAGAAGGCATGTTAAAAGATCAAGAGCCAAAGAGGATTGAATTTCTCTGCTCTGACGCCAGTTACTGATGCCATCAGCAGGAGGAGAAGGAAGCGTCAATCGGCAAAAATCCCGGGCGGTCGGCAACGCCTTGCAGTCCCTTTGCTTGTGCCGCAGTCCTGGGATGCAGGAATGTCGGCAGAAGGAGTCACCTGTGTTGATGTTGATGATGGACGACCATTGCAGATCCAAGTGGTCTTTTCAGAGATTTGCGTGGTGGGGGGGGGGGCGGGGAGGGGATTGCGAGCGCTTCATCACTGGACGAGGAGGAAGACAATGGAGGTAGTGTCAGTACGGTTCCGCCTCAAAAGGGAGAGGCCGCGGGCGCAGCAAGTCCGCTGATTTTTGATTCGCACCAGCCCGGTCAGCGAAAACCACGATCCTCGCTTATCGCCATCATAAGGTCCAGGACCTCTTCATGCCTGGTGCCTTCTTTGACCAGCCTCTGATTCACCAGCGATGTCATATGCCGCCTTTGACCGTAAAACGCTTAAGTAGAGCAAGCACCTTTGGTGGTTAACCCACACCCACCAGTCTAGTTCCACATGAACGCGAATGCATGAGTTGAAATGGAGGCAACACTTGGCAAAAATGGCCAGACCACCCCGGGCCTCAAACCACTGTCACACCCTCTGTCTCCGCCTCACTCTCCCCCACAAGCGTTCCTCAGTGCCATGGTCTCTCAGAGTAATGATCAGGGATTCAGCTCCGTTCAGCTCACTGTCGTCGAGTACCACAGCACCACCAGAGACCCCTCTACCCTTCTCCTTCCGCCAGATTGACGACCTGCAGCCGGTACAGCGGCCAGTCTAGGCAGGCAGCTTCTGTCTTCCAGGTTTGGGAGCAGAAGAAACACTTTAACCAAACCATCCAAAGCAAAAGCCTGAATGTAAGCATTGCCAGGCTTTTGGGCCGTGAAATGTTGCTTCCGTCTGGTGGACACAGATGGGTTCGACACGTCATGGCCTTGCCTGCCCAATACCAGATGCCGAGCAGCATTTCTTTGCCAGAAAAGCCGTCCCTGCCCTGCAAGCACGTGTCATCTAAAATTTCACGCACGTAGTCTGGCATCTGTGGACGGAAAAGTCCATCTTACCACTGACCATGGACTAGTAAGCACGGCCAAGGCGCTATATCTTGTGGACAGCTCACTGGGTGAGCTGGCGTGATGTCCCTGAGTGACCGGTGGCTCTTACAGGGATCGGCGCACGCTCTTTCAAAACCGGCAGGGATGTGCAGGGTTCTTTCACCCAAGGTCGTCTGGTGGCATCAAGTGCCCAGAGAAACCAGGACGTGATTAAAAATTAATCTGTCTTGGAGAACGTCCACACACAGGTCACGGAGCGGTGGACGGCTCTCCGAACGAGGACCGAGCGTGGCTGGGTGACAAGATCCTTGTGCCAGGCAGGTGGTGTGCGACAACGGGCGAAATCTGCTGCCGCCCTTAAGATCGGTAGGCTGGAAGCACATCCCTTGCTGGCACATGTCATGAACCTTGTCGTCAGAACTTTCTAATGAGTCCTGGGTCTGGACTGCCTGCTGAGGGAAGGCTCGAAGTCTATGTTCGCACGTCCGCCCGTGCGCACCCTGCTCTCGTCCCGCCTGGCTGGTTGCAGCGTCAGCTCGGCCTCACCGTCAACAGTCTCATTGTTGACGTTGGCATCAAAAACCCCCCCGCCCCCCCCCCCCCACCCCCCTGGAATTCCACCCTCCACATGCTCAGCGATGTGTGGCAGCAGCGCAATGCCATTACGCAGTACGAAGTGACAAATGCCTGACAAGCAGGCGGTGCTCACGGACCTCGGGGCTGTTTGAGACCACGGAGAGTGGAGGCAGGTGAAAGAAAGCTCTGCACCATCCTTGCCAGTTTTGAAGAAAGCCACCCCCAAAATGGTCAGTGCTGGACCAATGCCCTTGTCAGCAGGAGCATTGTGGTGTTCTTAGTTCTGGAAACGATCGTTGGGACACTCTGAAACACACAGGCCCGCCAGCGAAGGAGGAGGAGACGGACACAGATTGCGGGAACACGGAGCACTTTCTCTCCGTCAAAATCACACAAGGCCCGACAGTTTCACCAAATTTCATCGGTCTTCATTGGCGTGGTTCCGGGGTCCAGAGCTAGTGCAAGGTGGCGCATAAGCTCTCAGGGTGCATTCATCTCAGGCAAGTCAGGGCTGAGTTGAAAGCTGTGCCAGAGGCAGCGGAGGAGGAGGAGGAGGTATTCCTAGACACCGATGATTACCGAAGTCCTGAATTGGAAAGAGGTAGGCTGCGAAAATTTTGAGGCGGGAGGAGGAAGATGAGGAAGATCTGTTTGTTAGTTGCCCACTCACCAGAGGCTTGGGAATCAATGCTCCATCTCTCACATGCGTGCTTGATGCTCCATTTCCTCCAACATGTCCTCGCATTAAGGCCATCAAATGAAAACAAACAGATACTGGGTGGCCACCCTCCTGGATCCACGGTACAAACAAAAACTCAAGCACTTTCCTTCCACCCACCCAATAGAGAGTAAAATGCAGGATAACTGGAGACCTTGCTGTTTGATCAACTGAGACATTGTTGTGTCTGCTTCACGTTACCCAAATGTCACGGTGAACAATATCACGACGTGACAGCAGTAGTGTGCCAAGGAGCCGGTGCGGCCGCAGGAGGCAAGGTGGCCGAAGCCAATGGGTGACCTCTGGCAATACCTATTATTTTCAACTCACCAACGCATGCATTGCTGGGCACACATCCATCACACTGAGATCAGCTTAAAGACTCAATTGTGCACGACTATCTGCTATAACACGATGTTTTTGTATGTGTTCGGACCCAATAGAACTTCTGGGTATCCAAATGGCGAATGCCCGAGCTCGCTCGGCCACGCCATAGGGTGTTGTCCTGCCCAAGCAGCCAGCGTCTATCTGAGCGGACCTTCTGCACAGTGGAGGAGTTCATTACAGTCAAACGCATCCGGCTTTCCACAGACTAATGTGGATCGTTTGACTTTCATCAAGATGAATCAGGCCATGGATCTCTGATGAAGTTGTGGCCCCAATTAGCCGAGGTCACCGATTAGTTGCCAGTCTACATTCACATTCCTCTTCAAACTGTAATGGTCCTCTTGAAAAAATGTTTTACTTAAGATTGATCATTTCTTACTGCAATTTTTATTCTCTTTTCCCAAAGTTCATTTTGTGGTTTTGCTGTGAGGAGACTGTAAAAGACAGCAGTTTCATGACAACCCGTATTCATTTACTCACTTTATTCTTAAGAAGTTTTCGCATTCGTCAATGGTTTTGAGGTCATGGGTGCTGGAGATACAGCTATAATTTATGGTCCTTTGGAACATGAATGTGGCTTTGAAGTGCATTTCTCCTTCACAATTTTCTAATAGTGCTGAGAGTCATATTTATAATTTTTTGGGGTTATGTAGATATGAGATACAGCAATAATTATGGTCCTTTGGAACAGAAATGTGGCTTTTTAGTGGCATTTCTCCATCACAGTTTTTAATAGTGCTGAGAAGTCATATTTATAATTTTTGGGGTCATGTAGCTGTGAGATACAGAAATAATCATGGTCCTTTGGCAACCAGAAATGTGGCTTCTAAGTGGAATTTCCTCCCTCACAATTTTTAAAAACAGTGGCTGAGAAGTAATTTTTATAATGTTTTGGGTCATGCTGCTTTGAATTGCGCAATATACAGGTCATATTATAAAAAAAATTTTTGTTTCTAACAGACATTGTTCTTTCACAATTGTCAAAGTGGCTCCAGGGTCATGCTTTGAATTTTTTGGGGCATTTTGCTTTGGAAATGCAGCTATACTACACGTCCTATTTAAAAATGTGTTTCTAACAGACATTTGTTCTTCCACAATAGTCAAGAGTGCTCAAGGGTGATGGTGCTGTCAGAAACAGGATAGGTAGGACACTGTTAATGGACAACATATGCAAATGGACTTGTTTTTGCAAGAGCTTTAACAATAGCTATCAATCCCTGTATTGTGGACAACCATTTAATAAATTAAAAAATGAGAAACAAAGACTGGTGGATTCCATCCTAGTTTAAAATGTGTTGTCTAGAATTAAACTTACTAAAAAAACTTGCTGTAACAAAATAGCTGGTAAAAAAATTCTCTGAATTGTACAAGGGAGGTACAGGAAAAACTTGGACAGTTGTAGGTTATTCAGAGGCATGGAGTATGGAGACGGGACAGAGAAAACAACGTACAGAGACAATTTTCCTCCAGCACGTTGAGGTAAAATGAGAAAAAGAATGCCAAGAAAAAGGTCACACTGGGTGTAACAGGAGCGTTAACCACCAGTATTTCCAGTGAAGATCAATTGGTCCGCATCATCGGAGGGGCAAGCGCTTACCCAGGTCTTGACTGGTGTAATGAGGTAGGCTGGAATTCTCACATTCCGCTACCGCACTCTGCTTCAGCACGACAGTTTCGTTGCTGCGTCATAGGGCATTTTATTTTAACCTGCGTGTTTTTAGGATGACGGACGCCAGCTGGGCTCTTCACCGCACCCTGTAACTCCGGCCCTGGGTCATGCTGTGGCCACAGGACAGGTATAGTCAATGTCCAGTTCAACTAAAATGGTGGTTGAAAGACTCTTTTTTCCGGCACTTTTTAATCTGGGGGTCAGACAGGTTGAATGGTCATCCTGTGGCCCAGGACAGGGACCGGATATGTCCAGTTCAACTACACTGGTGGTTGACAGACTCCTTTTTCCGTCACTTTTTAATTGGGTCAGACAGGTTTAATGGTCATACTGCGGTCAGGGGTCAGGTTAGTCAATGTCCAGTTCAACTAATAATGGTGGTTGCAAAGACCCTTTTTCCGGCATTTTTAATTCTGGGGATCAGACAGTTTTAATGTCATTCTGCGGGTACAGGACAAGATATAGTTAGTGTCAGTTCAACTAAAATTGGTGGTTCAAAGACTCCTTTTCCGCACTTTTAATATGGGGTGAGAAGGTTTAATGGTCTTACTGTGGATCCAGGACAGGTATAGTCAATGTCCCAGTTCAACCTAAAATGGGTGGTTGAAAGACTCTTTTTCATGCACTTTTTTATCTGGGGTCATGAGGTTTGGGGCTCATGCTGTGGCCAGGACAGTGATAGTCTAATGTTCCAGTGAAACTAAAATGGTGGTTGAAAGACTCCTTTTTCCGGACTTTTTTAAATCTGGGGTAAGACCAAGTTTAAGGGTTCATACTGCGGTCCAGGACAGGTATAGTCATTGTCCAGTTCAACTAAAATGGTGGTTGAAAGCTCCTATTTCAGGCACTTTCTTAATCATGTGGGTCTGCTATGGTTTCAATGTCATTCGGCGGTCAGGACAGATATAGTTAGTGTTTCAGGTCAAATAAAAAGGTGGTTCAAAGACTTCTTTCTTCCGCGCTTTTGTAATCGGGGGTCAGACAGGTTTAATGGTCAAACTGCGGTCCAGGACAGGTATAGTCAATGTCATGTTCAACTAAAAAGGGTGTTGAAGACTCCTTTTTCCGGAACTTTTTAATCTGGGGTTCATGGGTTTGGGGCTCTTGCTGTGGCCTGGGTACAGGGATAGTCAATGTCCTAGTGAAACTAAAAATGTGGTTGAAAGACTCCTTTTTCGGGGGTCATGCAGGTTTGGGGTACTTGATGCGCTCAGGACAGGCTATTCAAATGTCCAGTTCAAAGTAAATGATCGTTCAAATAATACTGCACCTTCTGGCACTTTTAATTTGTGGGTGATGCAGGTTATAAGGGTCATGGCTGTGGACAAGACAGGATAGTGAATGTGTGTGCTTTTTTTCTGTGGCTTTTATAGCCTAAGATGTTGTAATATGATGTAGCAGGTATCCATTTGGATGTTGTGGCTGTTTAATTCCAGCTTTCTCCTGCCCTGTTTGGAGTGTATGAATGAGGTGTTGTTGCTCTCCCATAGACTTTATTGGTCCATCGATATAAATCGATATGCTCACTATCGAAAAACCTTATCGATGGTGGCCGACTATCGACTATCGCCCGATGTCGATAGCCAACGTAATCGCTCAAAACTAGCCACATCACTTAAAGTAGGTAGCTCTCTTGGAACAGTGAAAAACATAGCTGATGTTATAAAGACACAATCCAACAAGAAAGAAAACGGATTGATACTGACAATAACAAAAAGTAATTGGAAGCATAAGAAACAAATTTATTCCTAAAGAGGAAAATTTAGTCCGGACAAGTCCTGTAATAAACCTGCAGGGTAAAAAAATTAAACAGTTAGGACAGAGGGGAAAAAAAGGAGCTCTCCCAAAATAGCTCCTAAATTAAGAAATTCAAGAGGACAGAACAGAAGAGTCAGTCAAGGTAACGAGATATGGATCGTGTAGTTTTATCAGACCACAGAGGTGTGATCATCTCGGGGCGGATTTGCTTCTTTCAAGTAGAGCTGTGTTCACCAGAGGAGATGAGATTCCAAGTCTTAAGGAGGGTAGAAGTTTCTTCAGGGGAGTTGCATATAAATTGCATACCGTCCCTAGTAATAATCAATTTGACTTGAAAGCCCCATCTATATTGGATTAAACGTTCACAAAGAATTTTGGTGTACAACTGAAACTCTTTTCTCCGTAGCGTGGTTGCCATAGATAGATCAGGAAATATAGAAATAGTTTGAAAATGGTCAGAGAGATTATCAGTTTTACGGAGCCGTGGTGCGGGGGGGGGGCCGAGGTGGGGGGGACGGGGGGGGTTGGGGTCGGGGGGTGGATCTGGGGCTGGGGGGGGAAAAAAGGGGGGGGCCGGGGGGAGGGGAGGGGGGCGGGAGGTGGTGGGGGGGGAGGGGAGCGGGGCGGGGGGGGGAAGTGGTCTAGGTGCTGGCAGGGTGGAGGGAAAGGAAGGGGAGGGCAAGAGGAGGAGGAGGGGGTTCCGAGTATGGGGGAGGAGAGGGTGGAAAGAGGGTGGGGGGGAGGGGGGGGGGGAGGGGGGGGGGCGGGGAGGTGGAGAGCGGAGGGAGAGGAGGGGATTCCGAACGCGGGGCGGGGCGTGGGGGGCGGGGCGGAGGGGGCGGGGAGGGAGTGAGGATGGTGGGGGGGGCGGGGGCGGGGGGGGGGGGAGGGGGTGTAGGGGGGGGTCGGAAGGGGATGAGGGGGTGGGGGGGAGAAAAGCGGGGGAGGTGGGCTGGGCGGGAGGGGAGGATGGCAAGATGGACCAGAAAAACGGGGGGGGCGGCCGGGAGCGGTACGCGGAGGGGGAGAAAGGGGGGGGTAGGGGGGGCGGGGGCCGGGCAAGATGCGGGGGAGAAGGGGGGCTTGGTAGGGGAGGGGGGTGAGGGGGTGAGGGGCGGGTGGGGCGAAAGGGGTTAGGGAAGGGCGGGAGCTGAGGAATTCTTCCTTGATGTTGAAAAGTGAATCCTGACAATAGTATCCCTTTTAACCTGTGAAGGTAAGTTTTTTGGCTTGAGGATTCGGTGTATACGATCAATAACCAAGTCCTGACTGGAGGCATTTGGTAACACCAAAGTCATAAGGTTTGAGAGATAGGCATTCAGAAGGTACCAACTCGGGTATTCCCCGGATTCTAGCATTGTTCCAACGGGAACTATCCTCGAAGTCACTAACCTTATTCACACAGATGTTTAGTTATATATTCCCCCTCCCTTTCTCCTTCCCCTTCCACCCCCAAATCACCTGAACAGAGACTGAATGGGTCTATAACCACTAAAAACCTTTTTTTTGTGGAATATAGAGTCATTATGACCAGGGCTGCCGAGTAGTTGGAGGAAAACACTAGTGAGCCAAGATTCAGTTCCATGTTTGAAAGCTGGGACCTTTGTGTGAACCAAAGCCCTTATCAATGCAGGGCCAATAAGTTGAAATGGGGTATTATACTTTTAATGCAGGCAGCAGAAGGATAGATACAAGCAAGCAAACTGCTGGACAGGATAGAAGAGAACTGTTCAGTAGAAAGAATGGCAGTATTAAAGTGCCAATCCTGCCTCTGTGGTAAGGAGTGTGGCACATCCGTATGGCCTGTACATGAGCAGGGCCGTTGCCATTGAGGTGTCTAAGCCAGGCAGCTGCAGGGAATCCAGGGCTTACCAGCTTTAAGCAGGTGTGGGTATGACTCCACTGAGTCCACTCGGAATGGCGGGTAAGTCAGTTCACCGCCGGAGGAGTGTTACACTGTGTGGCACGTCACGATCTCCGCACAGCTACAGGTGGCACTAGTACCGATGTCCAGAGGCGGGCGGTGAGTAGAAGCAGGACGGGGCTGCTGAATTAGCTCTGCGGATTGCGATCCTCAGTCCACTGTCAGTTTTTCGGGTAGAATAGCAGCGCTCCAGATCATCTAATGGCCGCCACTTCCGACTGGGCTGTGCACATGCTGTGTAGCAGTAATGGCGGACCACGCCATAAGTGCTTAAGTGACGATTTTTCAGCCTGTGAAGCAGGGACTATCACGTGCCAGGCAGCCTTGGAATCCGTCGGGTTATTAGAAGCCTCTAGCAGTAAGTTTGGCTCTGTAAGCCTCTTGATGAGAGGTTTATTTGGGCCGATATGTGCAGCTACCCGGGAGAGCTCACAAGAAACGTCCGTCTACATCCCCGGTTATGCCACGCCCCCATGAATTTTTATTTTTACAGGTTTTTTTTTCTGATTTTTCTCTTTATCAAATTAATTTTCATTATTACACTCGCCTCGTTACTTACACCTACTTCATGTCAAGGTTCATGTCAAGGCTGTATATATTGGACTATGATACTGTCTTGATATCTGGATCACTAAAATGTGGTGCTTTAAAATATATTGCAAAATAACTGTGTTATGAGGTAAAAACTTAGAAGGGGATTTATCAGGACCAGTCTATTGTAAGAGCAGTACATCAGTCTCGCCTCTAGTGTAGTATCTGACACATTCATCAATAGGTTACATCTGATAAATAAATTGCAGTATAGTTGATCCTATTTCCATTCCTTACGCAGGTAGGAAAAGCACAAACACTTGGCTGCCAAAGTGATGTAAGAGAACATGATTCCTCAGGTCAAGTCACCTTTTTACATTGCTTCTAATCTGATGCTACACACCCATTGTAGGTGTTTTGGAAAGTGAATGAGGGTCAGCATGTGGACACTGGTCTGCAGTATGTAGCTTTGATATGTAGCCAGTTGTGATACACTCCATGTCCTGACACCTTTCTACCATAAATACAAATTAAAATTAAAAACTAAAAATAAGAATTGATCAGTACATCCAAAACAATTATAAAGAAAAAGATGTAGGTGCTCGTTGGTGTGGCAACACATTAATGCAAACACAACAAAATATCAGCAGCACTCTACAAATGCTCATAAACAGTCAATGTGAATATTGGAACTATTTTAAAGAGCATTCCTGCTACTTTTTGGATACATGAAAATTTGAGGTTATTAGCACACATTTTTGATCAAAACTGCAAGAGCCCATGCACCACAACAAGGTGGCTACATACACTAACATTTTAACTTGCTTGGTGCCTGTTCAGACCTCCATATTTTCAGGGAGTAAGAGTCCCATCTATATTCTGCTCTGATTTAAAACAGTCTATGTGGATAGGCAGAGTGCGCGACCTAATCGGAGGCTAGCTACTCCCCCATGCATACAATCCAAGAATAAAAATTAATCATGCAAATCCAAAACAATTTTAAAGAAAATTATGTAGCTACACACTGGCTTGGCAGCAAAGTAATGCAAACACAACAAAATATCAGAAGCACTCAAAGTCAACAGTCAAAGTGAACTGAGGAACTATTCGAAAATGCATTTCAAAAATATCTGTTTAGGCACCAAGCGAGGTAAAATGTTAGAGTAGATGCCCATCTGAGCTGGGGTCCCCTTGTCGTGGTGGATGGCTCTCGTATATTTTTATTAAAAAATATGTGCTAAACACCTAAGATTTTCATGTATCCAAAAAGTAGCAGAAATGCGTTTTAAAAATACTTCCTATATTCAATTTGTCTGTTTATTAGTGTTTATGCTGCTGATATGTTGTGTTTACTTTTCTGCCATAGATTGAATTTGCTTTTTGTGCCACTGTAAGTCTATTGAAGGATCATGACCTTATGACTACTTCACATCAGTTGTCCTACCCTGGACCATTTTAGATAAGTATTAACCACTGAACACCGGGAAGACCTGAGATGTTTTGACCCTGTCATCTACAGTATCTGAACCTATGGCTATTTCAGTGCTAACCTCAGTATATTGGGAACACTCTTCAAGACCTGCCATTGTGGAGATGTACTGACCACATGTGTGTTACCATAATTTGGCCATTGTTGCTCAGATCCTTATGCTTGTGCATTTTCCCTGCTACCAACACATCAAGTTTCAGAACTGACTTTTCGCTTGCTGCTTTGATATATCCCACCCCTTGACAGTGAAAGCAAAACCGTAAAAATTAAAACCCACCAAGGCAGGGAGTCAATTATAAAAAGGGTATCATAGGTCGCATTTGATGAATGAGTTGTACCATACACAGGGGCTTCATAAATAAGGCATTTGGTACAAACCCCATATATTTCAATGTATTTTTACCAGAAAACTAGAAAAATACATCAATAAATCTATCTTTATGTCATTATTCTAGTACATTAGCTGACACATTCACAGGTCCATGGATATACTTTTAACACATTTTTTTTCTTCATTTTCAGCTAGCTTGAGCTAAATAAAGAGGGTTGTATGGGGAGAGTGACTGACAAAAGCAAGGGTAGTTAAAATGTGTCATGCATCAAATGAAAATATCACTGCAATCTGGCCTGTAAGTCTTCATCCACTAATTGAGAAATGCCATGTAAACAAAGCAGAAAAACAGTTGATGGAGAAATCTGTCAAGCTAGGATATTTGCTGGAATGCATGACTCGTTAATTTAGCATACAGTCAATTTTTCATAAAAATAGAGAAACCCTTAAAAGAACCCCTACATACTATTACATTACTAAAATGCTAAAATACACAATTACAATTACACCATTTGTAAGTGACCCCATGAACATCACAGCATTTGCTATCTCCACTCTTCTGAGAAGGCTTTCACAAGATTTTGGAGTGGGTCTAGCGATGTATTTGCCACTAGGCATCCATGGGTGGGTGTCTAGAGCGGCACCTTGTGGGGGACAGTGCCAGGCCTGGTAATACATTATTCATTTTTTTTTTATTTAATTTCAAACTGCCTCTTAGGCATGCTTTATTGTAAATCCAGCAGAGATGTGTGTTGGGGGAGTGGGGTGTCGCTGCTAATGCAGCAAAAACACAGGAAAGGGCAGTAATATTAAATAAGTTTAAAGGGGTTTTCTCATTACAATGATTTGCTTTAAACATGTAGGGAAAGATAATTGAAGACTTTTTCTAAATACTTTGCTTTGTTGATTTTTCTTTGGTCAGCCCTGAGTGTGTCTGATAATTTGGGTTTATTTAGCAAAAAGAGCATTTGTGAGGTCAGGCATTAAAGGGGTTTTGCCAAGAAGTGAGTTCCTTACCTAACAGGCTGATACTCCCCTCTTGAGGCCTTAAAAAAGGGGCGTTGTGTTTCTGTGTTTAAAAAAAAAACAAGTACCTCCTCTGTGATGTTTTTGTAGTTGAGCAAACATTGCTTTGCTAAGTCACAGAGGAGAACTTTATTGTGCACAAGCTATATGCGTTTTATTTCTCCCTCTTATTTGCTCAGGAGAGAAGATAAGCTCAAAAGGCAGCCCTTTTTCATTCCCTCACGAACGCTGCAGGGAGAGAGGGAGGGGGGCTGAGCAGAGAGCTAAGGAGCGTCTGCATGTTTACTCAGATAATTACATTACAACCAGTGGATTCTCTATACAAAAGATACAAGATCTTTCTCCCCAGTCCCTTCAAAGCTAGTTCATGTTCTCTGCCATCAGATAAGAAGTGCAAACAACGCAAGAGCGGCCAGATCAGCTCCTGTTAACTCCTGGTCGTGTCTAATGTAAACTGTCAGGAAAGCAAGGGCATGTAAGTGAGGCTGTAGCTCTCAGTGGCTTCACTTTTTTTGATTAAATATATTTAGAAAAGTGATTAAATACACATTTTTGAGGATCCCATGTCAAGATTACATCCCTTTAATGTTGGATGAGACGATCTGGCTTGCAATTCATCCCAGTGATGAGGTTGACACAAGGGTTCTGTGCGGACCACTCTTACTCCTCCACAGCAAGCTCATCAAGCTATGTCTTCATGGAATTCCCCCTTTGCACATGGCAAAGTCCTACTGGAATATGAAAGGGCCTTGTCTAAACTGTTTCCTGCCAAGGTGGAAGCAAGCAGTTGTTTAAAATGTATTTTTATGATGTAGCATTAGCGTGGCACTTTAATGGAAATAGGATGCCTAAGCTACTACCCCAATGAAATTACATATCGGTGTGTGTGTGATTTTATAGTCTACATACCATTGGTATTAAAGTGTAGTGTTTTAATGGCAAGTGAATTAATTAGCCTAGGTCATCAAAGGGATTACCTAGGTTTGCCTATTGAATTGGAGAAAATTATGGTCCACATATTCTTGAATTTTATTTGGGCATTGAATGGGACTATTATGTGGGAAATATCGGGCAGGGTTATCTGGTAGTATTATTTAAATAATTTATGGAAGTATTATTTAGGCAGTGCAAGGAGGTACTACTTGGTCACTAAGGGCAACATGTATGAAGGGGTCAGTTTTAATGTTCTGGCGTTAAATACAGCAAAAGCAATTAGTCCGCCTAATTTCTTGAAGTATGGAGCATCAAATTAATATGTTTGCCGCATTGTGCGTCTGGCCCGACACTTTTGTAATACGCCAAAGATGCAGGGGTGTTCTGGGGACGTGTTGCACCACATTCATACTATTAGACACATTTATGAATGTGGGATGGCAAAACTAGGCGCATCACTGCTCAAACAGGCAGACCTATCGCAATGTGTTCTGTCTGAGTTGTCGTAATCGAACTAGATGTACCATCAGGGCCAAAAATTTCCCTTATTTCTCAACTTATACCAGTACAATAATAAAAAGTAATTTCTGATAATTATCAAACTATATAAAATTAAATATAATATATATGAATTTCATAATAAATTATAGAATATCAAATTAATATACAATTATATAAGATCCCAAAAATAATCTCCTATAAAATGTATTTAAGATTTATGTAATCTAAAATTAATTTAAAATTAAATAATATAATATGCTTAAACCAATACAGCATCTAACATAAATCCCGTTCTCAATCGTGTACAGTATTTATGGAGTTAGCGTAGCATTATCAGTGATTACAAACACATCATAGCAGGCTAGAAATAAAATAAAAGGTGTTAGAATAGCATGTCAGTGAATAGTAACTATGGTAGTGATCTTGCATGTTGAACCACAAGTCTTAGGAAGACCTGTGGTGTGCCGGCTATTAATGTATGTCAAATACATGTGTTACTAATGCGCCATAGTTCCACAGTGTGGTAAACTCAGATGTGAGGCGCCACTTAAGAGCGCACATTTACCACTTTCAAATATTCAGGCAAAAACTACGTGAAAATTGTGTCGAGGCGCCAAGTTTCATACATATCGCCCTAAGTTTCAGAATTATGGATATACATACAGTATATGTGTTTCATGTACTAGATAGATAGAAAGATTATATATTAATACTATGAAAAAAGTGTCCAATATTACAGAATCCTGCCCATTGTTAATTACCTTGATTAAAAACTGTATCAGTATAGAGCTCATCATTCTTCTGCACTACCAATGGAAAACATAGTATTTATACCAGCTGTCTTAAAGGGGTTATTCAGCTTTAAAAAAAAAATAAATAAATAAAAGATAAAACAGCAAATGTAGTAAATTACCCAAAAAGTACTTGCACTCAACTCCCCAATATTGGAGATCTATAATAAAAGCTTACATGGGTGCTATGTGACCTCAGTGGTCATGTGTTGCATTATTGGCAGTATGACTTCCATTTCTGAAAACTGATGCCAATAATATGGTGTGTGACCACTAAAGGCACTGATTGGCTCCATCAGCCAAGTGCTGGCTGCTAGTGTAATAACACTTGGACTCTGTACAACAACAAGCAACACAATAAGTACACTAGCAGGCACATAAAAAAAGCACTACAAAGTGTATCAATAAAATTACTCCTCACTAGATGATTCGTCAAATGGACAGCAGGGAGACGGTGAAAATTCAAATGCATGTACGATCGAGGGATGGGGGAGTAATAGCCATAACTGCCCTAACAATAGCCCTCAAATGCTCACCCTTCATCTACCCCTAACACTGGAACCTGTATCATTGAAGTAAACTTGAACTTTACCCTCAAATATGTCCCTAAGTAACAACTGACCCTTATACAGCAAGTGGCTTTAGAATCTTGCGAAGGGCACAACATAAACTAGACAAACATCAAATCTATTTTTCTCAAAAACTACAAAGCTTAAAACTATACCAAACGAGACAAGGAAAAGAAACAAGAGCATGACACAACTGAACTGACAATAGACAGGACAGAGCAATCTCACACAACATGACTAGACAAGATTTATATTTATATACTCTGCCAACAGACCACCATTTTCAGCTGAGTTTTATAGAGTATGCTAATAGGTTCAGGTGGGTGGCCAGGTCAACTGCCAAGCAAGGATACTGAGCAGTTGTCATTCAACCACTACAAACAAAAACAGACATCAGAAGACAGACATAACACAGAAACTCCTGCTGGCTTAACAAGCAGGAGAGGATGAAATGGGATGAGGATTTCTGCCATTTGTAACAGCTAGTATACAAGATCAGGGCGCTCTCTGCGTATACACTGACTGGAAAGTTGAGTACAGTATTTTTGTTATTTTATCACACTGGCTGTTCTTTTTATCTGTTTTTACAAGTTGGATAAGCCCTTCAATAACAGATGATGAGATTTTCTAAGCAGCAAGGCCATTCATAATACAATATTACCCTGGGAATTCTATAACCTGAATTTTTTTGTTGTTGTTGTTGAAACTGGATGACTTTTTCTAAGGTGTAAATTGACATTTCAAATGCTAGTAAACATACATAGAATATTTGGTTTCTATGGATACCCTAAATAATTTTATGAAGTTTATACTTGTTTTACGCTTTTAAAAATAGTATCTATCTCTACCACAAAGTAAGTACTGTCTTCTATGAAGCTCTTGCTTGAAAGTTACTTCTCAGAGATCCACAAAATACCAATACATTTTACTAGTAACAGACCTACAGATTTAGGTCCACATGTATGAACCTGTTTAGGTCTAAAACTTACTTTTTTTGCCCATAGGTTACTATGGGCAAAAGAGTGAGTTTTAGACCTAAACAGTTTCATACATGTGGCCCTTAGTGTGAGGGTAGCTCTGTTAGCTGTATACTTCACAGAATGGTAGTTAGCAGACTAGTTATTAGTAAACTCAATATAGAGCAATAAGAGCATAGTTAAATACTGTATACAATTCAAGTGTTCAAAAGGGTAAACAAAAACTAGAGCATTGTTTGGACTAAATTTCACAGGTTGTATAGAATCAGCTGGATCTAAATATCAAGTGGCAGGATATATCCCCCTTATGGAGATTAGGGAGCATTTAAATTTTTAATTGTGTTTTTAAATACAGTCATAAATATTTTGTATTCTTGAAAACATTGTTCAGCATTCTTTTCTTTATCACAGACAGGATTCCAATACAAGGTTATAATAACTAGTGTTATGGTGTCTTTTGAAAGATTAATTGAACTTTCACAGGAATAAACTTTTTAAACTTAATGATTATATTCAGGATCTAGTGCAGTCTTTGGGGTCTCTTTGCCTTTCTTGGCAGTCTTCTGTGGCAATCCTGTGGGATAGGAATCTCTCTCTCTGTTGACATGAAGTCTTCCTGTGTCTTGGCTTCTCCACCTCGATCCCATTCTGGGTATCTTCTGGTGTCTCTATCTGGTACCCATCCTGAATCATTTCAATAACATTTCTTGCTAAAGGGGGTACTTGTCTTTCCAATCACCAACTCTGATTCCACCAACAGAGTTTCCCAGGTTTCTTCTCTTTCTACATTTCCTCATGATGCTCTACTTCTACAATGGGATGCTTATGTACAGGTAATACAGGATCCACAGACAGTAGGTGATGGGGACAGCTTCCCTCCTCCCCCTCCTCTGCACAATGACTTTGGTACTCAGAACCCATTTCAGACACTCTCTTATAGAAGTCAACAGGTTGCTTTCTGATAGATTACCTATGTTCATTTTAGTGCTATAAAGCAAACCAATGAATTGTTTACAGAGTAGAGCTGCAGCTTACGCAAGATGGCTGCCCCCATAAAAAAAATCTAGAATAAAAAAAATACATAGTTGAGAAATAAGTAACAAACCAGATGTAGATTAGAAGAAAATATGTTTCAGTAATTGGTTCTAAATGGTACAGGCTTCAATAAGAAGAGGTGATCTTGATCGACGTCTGTTACAAAAAGATGAATCTTGGATTTACCGCATGAAATGTCCACAACCTACTGGCCTAAACGAGAATATATCAATTACTTTATTTATTTAATTACTATTTTTGAAGTGAAACCGTGCAGCTGATTACTGATTTCAACTTTCTCAGAACTGCCACACCAGCCACAGAGCCGCTGAGTTAAGGTGTGGATTCTGTACATTTGTGAAGACGTTTCTTTTCTTGCTATTTTGGATTTGACCAGGACTGTTTGCTGACTCTCCATTGCATCCCTGCAATCCCTGTCCAGGATCTGTCATCACACCATTTTCTAGCGTTGTTTGGGACTCCATATTGGGTATTTATCTAAATACCTAAAAAAAAGTATCCAGACGCATACTGCGATGGATCCATAGAGAACAGTAGAACAAATGCAGTCTAAGTAATGGCAATGTGGTATAAACCTAGCTTTGGCATGTTGCATAAACTCTGTTAGCCCTGATCTTGGATTTGTATAAATATTCTTTTGTGTATTGACTCTGGATTCTTCTCTTTGGAACTTTCATATGCCACAGGTCAGTTTTCGCTATTGAAGACCACATAAGGATCGCTATCTGGGCATTCTCTGAACATAGTCCTTATGGGTTGTTTTACAACAAAATCTCAAAATCTCTCAGACTCTAGTTCCCCGTTAACCCAAAACTAAGGGCCACATGTATGAAAACTGTCTATGTCTAAAACTCACTCTGTTGCCCATAGCAACCAATCAGAGCGCCTCTTTCATTTCATGTAGTGCTCTGGAAAAATGAAAGGGACGCTCTGATTGGTTGCTATGGGCAACAAAGTGAATTTTAGACCTAGACAGTTTTCATACATGTGGCCCTAAGTTTGATACAATGATACAAAAGCTTGCTTCTGAGACCTAAGGCCTCGTTCACACGGCTTATTCTGCCGCGTATTGGCGCCGTACTGCGCGCCGGATTTGCGCTTCAGTACGGCGCCAATCCGCGGCAGCAATTACGGTAATCCACTGCTCTCATTGTTAACAGTGGAATCCGTCGCTCCTCCCTGCTCGGCGAATCCGCCGCGGGGGGAGAAAGTGACATGCACATTATTTACGGCGCGGATGCGCCGTAAACAATGCATTGTCTATGGGGCCGGGAGCGGCGCCCCCGCCGCGCTCCGGCCCCGGCCCGCCCCTTATTCACGGCGGATTTGTGCGCTCAATACGGCGCACAAATCCGTCGAGAATAAGCCGTGTGAACGGGGCCTAATTGTGACAATTCTGAAACCCCACTCAGTCTACCGAGACAGGTATCCCAAATGTTTTGTTTTTTTTACTAGTACATCACAAATTATTTATCTGTCTCTGATCTAGTAGTCGGGCTTGACTTACATTGTAGAAAAAGCTAGTGGAAAGAAGAACTCTACAATAGTTTTTAATAGTAACAATTCTAAAAACAATCTTTTCCAACTGTAACACCAACAAAGATTGCTGAAAATAAAAATTAGAACTGTCTTTGTATACACTATTTGTCTGTGGTCTCATTGGTTGTCCAATTAAATGATGGTAAAGGGGTTTTCCACTTTGGAAACTTTCTATCTATTGGAAGGGTCCTTTGTCGGTAAGCTAGTTACAAGCTGTCAACCTGCTGTGGCTCCAAGCCGTTATCTGTGGAAAAACTTGGCAGTAAGGCTAAGTTCACACAGCTTATTCACGCCGTAATTGCGTGTGCCGTGCAGCGGGGGCCCCCGGCTGGCAGCTCGCCGGCCTGATAGACATCCATTATCCACGGCGCGTATCCAACCGGGATAATGTGCATGTCACTTTCTCCCCGCTCGCGAAATCCGGTCAGCGGGGATAGGAGACAGAATCCATAGTTCTCTATGAGAACTGTGAATTACCGTAATGCCTGGGACGGATTTTAGCCGTATTTGAGCGCAATATGGCGCTCAATACGGCTGAAATCCGTCCCAGAATAAGCCGTGTGAACATGCCCTAAGCGTTCGATTTCCTTACAGCACCACAAGTGACATAAAGCATTGCACAGTGCCCATTAACCCCTTTCCGCAGCAACCTGTTTTTTATCATTTTTTTTTTCTGTTTACATTGATGTATACGAGTTTCTTTTTTGTAACAAGATGTACTTTTTAGTGGTACCGTTGATCGTACCATATTACTGTAAAAAAATTCTAAATGGTGTGGAAAGTGGAAAAAAACTTAATTGTGCCATTACTGCGGAGTGGTCATCGCCTTTACTGTTCGGTATAAATTATGTATTATCTGTATTCTGCTGGTCAGTAAGGTTCCAGTGACACCTAATATGTAGGGTGTTCGTTATATTCTAGTACTTTTTAAAAAAATAAAAACATTCTCCGACCAATAATTATGTTGTTTTTCCACTTATGGACCTGAATAAAGGCTTGTTTTTTGAGGGATAAAGTGTCATTTTTATTGGTAACATTTTCAGATAAATGCAACTTTTTGACTACTTTTTGTTCCCATTTTTGGAAGATGTGAAATAACCAAAAAAAACAGTTTTAGCACTTCGAATTTTTTTTCCTCTACGGTGTTTAGCTTATAGAGTAAATTATGTTATTTTTTAATAGATTAGCAGATTTCATGGATGCAGATTATGTATAACTTTTTAATATATTTTTTATGTGACAAATGGCAAAAGGGAGTATTTTTAACTTCTAATATTTTTTTTAAAACTTTGATTTTAATTTTATCACTTGACCATGTAGTCCCCCTACAGAACTTGACTGATTGCTGTTATGCGGTTCTGTATTATATACAAAATGCAGAGGGCTGTATTTCCTATTTCCTTCCTGCATAAAAAATAGGCCACGATGGGGAATGAAATCAATGGGTTGTCTGTTTAATGCAGGAAAGGCAGGTCCTCCAGAGTGAAAGACACTGGGCGACATGTATGAACAGGGCTGCGCCAGTGTTCAAGTGTGTTTTGAGCCAAAAAAACTGTCCTAGCCCTTCTCTACAGATGTATGAACAGTCTTACGTCAAAATATGAAGCATTCTGCACCACTCATGTTACTTTTAAATACACCAATTATGCACCAAAAATATGCTATGCAAGGCATACCACATGCCAGATTTAGTAGCCCGCATACGACACTCTCATACATTTGGGTTCCATCTACACTAAGTAAAAGCCAGTTAAAACTGACACTCACTATTTCTAACAACTCCTCTCTGGCCAAGAGGTGAGGTTCCAAGACATGGGACTCCTCTCTATTAACTCAATATTCCCTAATAGGATACATGAAAATTGCTTTTCTAAATCCAAAGAACCTCTTTGTCAACCGAATAGTAAAAAACCAATACATATGGCATTGTAGGAAATCCTATTTCCCATGAATTAATTATGCTGGAAATTCAAGGGTTAAGATTAGATTTATTAGATACAAGAAATTATATAATTATTTATCCCTTCTTTATATTCTCTTCTTACAAAATAATCTCTATGTACACAGAAATTTATACATGAGAAATATAAGGCTGTTAATTAGAGATTCACACCGTTCCCAGTCAAAATATTTCCAAATTAACTGTTGCTAGCCCCCAACTTCATTGCTTTTTGAATGATATTTTTCAGTTTTTACGGCTTACAAGACTGTTATTTTCTGTCTCAGTTTTAAAAATGTCAGATCACACTGTTACATGACTGTAACGGGTTGCGCCGCGGTCCGGTCCACGGACCGCGGTCGCACCCGTGTCCCCCGTGGCAGGTCCCCGGCGGGACGGGGTGCCGCCGCGGGTCCCACTTGCCGCCCGTGGCTGCATCCGTCCCGTCTCCTCACCTGAAACCCCGCTCCCGTTCGCTCCGCGTCCCCTGCTGGCCGGAGTGCGCGTGCGCGCCCCCTAGCCGCGCGCCGCGCTCGTTCATGTAAATTTAAAGGACAGTGCGCCGGTAATTGGCTAATTACCGGGCGCTGCTCTATTAAGTTTAGGGCCGCGTCACTTCCCCGCTGGATCTTTGTTCCCCGTCCTTTGAGAAAGCGTTCCTGTTAGTCTATTAGCCTTGCCGTTTTACCAGACCTTGCACGTTTCTCGACCCGAACCTCTGCCGCCTGCCCTGACCTTACCCCCTGTCCTCGACCACGAACATTGCCGCCTGCCCCTGACCATACTGCCTGCCCACCAAAACGATTCTTGGATTACTTTTTGTACCCGCTGACCTGGGCTGCCCCCCGCAGGAAAGGGCCCAACGTCGGGGGGGACAAACCTGGTAGCCCCCAAGCCGCAGCAAGTCCATCCCGTTTTGCGGGGGTTTCGGTAAAAAACCCGGGGGCAAATTTTGATTCCTTTCCCCTGGCGGGGCTTAGCTTTATCGCCGGGGTTTTTTCCTGGCGGTTTCCCTACCAAGCCGGGTTTTGTAAGATCCCCCCTTTGGTCCCCCCAAAGGGGCCCCCTTCCAAGCTTTCCAGATTTTTACGACGGTTGTTGCCCAGCAAACCAACAAATCGCAAAACAAGGTAAAGCATTTTGGGCCACTCTGGGCCTTGATGCTTCGCTCTTGCTTCCCCGCCCCGCCCCCCGTCGGTGGCACCTTTTACATCTGTTTTTCCCTTTTGGGCCCCGTGGGCCCCAAGTTCGGCCCCCCTCTCCCCTCCAGCTTTCCCGGGGCCCCCCAGCTTTTCCCGGGGTTTTTCCCTTTAAACCCCATGCTCTAAAGCACGTAAGCTATGGGGGCCCAATTTTCCCCTTGGGAAGGGGTCTAAAGGGGCCTTGGGTGGTGAGCCTATTTTCCCGGGGAAGGGCCCCCTTGCTTGGAAAACCCCCCTTGGGACGGGGAAACGCCCCTTTTGACTGCGGACCTAAGTTTTTTCCTTCGGGAAATTTCCCGAACCGTTTTTGAGGACCCGGCTCGAGGTTTCCCCTCTGCTGAGGTTCCCCCCTCTTGACCCTTGCCCGGGGGGCGATTTTCCTCAGTTTAACTATCCCGGTTAAATTTCCGTACCCTGGCTTGGAGCTCGCGGGGAAAACGTTTGCTGCCCTCTGCGCCCCCTTTTCAAAAAGGGCCCTGCCCGGGCAGGGAAAAAGACGTTTTGGCAGAAAGGGAGCCCCTCCCGTCCCCCCTTTAAACGAACTTTTTTCCCCTTTGCCATTTGCATCGATATCGGGGTTTCCTAAAAGGGCGGAGGGCTTCCCCAAGAAAGAGGGCTGCTTCCCCTCAGCGTCCGGGAAATGCTTCCCCTAGGTGCCGGGGAAAAGGGCGGCTCAGGTGCATTTCCCCCCCGCCCAGGGTTTGAGGGATGCCAGTGGGGGTGAAGCCCTGAGCTGGTTCCTCGTTCCGGGTTCTATTTTTCCCCCTGGACTCGGGGTCTGCCGGGAACTTTATCCATCCCCCTCTCGGGTTTACCCCCGGAAACCCCCGGTCCATTAGTTCGCCGGGGAAAAAACCTTTGCTGATTTCCCCCGGTTTTTTGGGGGTTTTCCTCATGTTTCCCATCCAGTTTTAACCGGGCCAGTGACTCCCCGGGGGGGGGGGCTCACAAAAGGGGAAAAGGATCGGGTTCCCGTCCTGTCCCGTGCCCCTCGGCATCCTCTTGGGGTTCCCCTGGCGGGCAACGCAGCCCCTTCGATGGATTGGAAGACTGGTGAGGTGGGGGCGTTGGGGACCAAATGCCAAACCCTCTGTTTGGAAAGGTTTTAAAACGCCCGGTCCCCTACCACTTTTTTCCCACCCCCCCAAAGCCGAGCTCCTCCCCAGGTCTCCCCAGCGGGATTACCAGGACTTGGGGGACTTATTCCCCCGAGGGGAAAGGCCCCGTACGTGCCCCCAAACATCGGCCTTACAAATGCCCCATTGCCCTTTTTTCCGGGAACCGGGGTCCCGCCCCCGGGGAAAGGGGCCCAAACCCCGCTTTCTTTTCCCGGGAGACTCAGGCCATTGGGCCCTACATACAAGGCTTGCGAAAATTTTTTCCCCTCCGTAAGTCCTCATCCCCCCCGGAGCCGGGTTTTTCTTCGAACAGAAAAGGAGGGTTTCCCCCTCCCCCGGGTTGTATTGACTAGGGGGGAAACTCAATAAAATCACCGAAAAAAACCCGCTATCCTCTCCCGCTGATCGCAAAAATTTTTTGGGACCCCCCCAAGGGGGCAAAAAGGGTTTTTTCCCAAAAATTGGGGACCGGGGCGGGGGCGCCTAAAACCCATCAGATTCGGGGGGGGGACGAGGGGAAAAACCCGGCTTTTTTAATACCCGAGATGGACATTTTAAAAAATCTCGTAATGCCCTTTGGGCTCTGCAACGCTCCAGCATTTGTTTCAAAAATTTTGTGAACCGATTCTTCCGGGATCTCCTGAAACACCTGTGTTGTAGTGTTTGGATGCATCCTAATTTTTCCCCCGATCTTAAGAGGGCCCCCCCCCAAAACCCCCAAATGGCGCCAGGTTTTTTGCGACGTCTAGCAGCAAATTTTCTGTACCCCAAGCTGGGGAAATGTTCATTCCATAAACCCAGCCTCCCCCTTCCTCGGTATATCGTTCACCAAGGGCCTGAAGAGGGAAACCCAAAAGCAAAAACCTCTGGGGTACTGAAATTTCCCCTGGGTCCTGCGGTCTTTCGGGCCATCCAGCCCTTCCGGGGGTTTTCGCGAATTTTTAAACCGCCAATTTTTTCCCCCAAAAACTTCTCCCCTTTGGTTTGGCCCCTATCGTGGCCCTCCTGGGGAAGAACCAAACCCCGGATCCCGGTCTCCTGGGCTGAAAAAGGCGTTTTTTGGGTTTGAAAACTGCCTTCTCCACTGCCCCTTTTTCTGGTCCGGCCTGATTCCGAGAAAAGCCGTTTTCCTTGAGGTGGGGTCTTCTTCTGTGGGGGCAGGGCAAATTTCCCCACACGGAAACCCCCAAGGGGGAAAATTCCACATGTGGGGGGTTTTTCTCTAAGACCCCTTTTTGGGGGCGGAGCGGGGAAAATTTCCATTTGGGGCCGGGAACTCTTGGCCCCAAAAATTTGCCCCGGAGGGGGTGGCGACATCCGCGGAGGGGCTCGCCATCCTATCCCACATTTTTAAAGGACCTAAGAATTTAATGGTTTTTTACAAGGGCGGGCCCACGTTTTTTTTCCTGCCCAAACCCGAAAGGTCTATCTTTTTCTCACGCTTCCCCTTTTTAATACATTTTCGAAAACCCGCGAGAAAAACACAAGGCCCACGGGCCCCCTCCCGTTTCCTCGGACGTTTGGCCCGTGAAGGGAAACCCCTGTCCAAAACATTAAATTTTTCCCGAAAGGTTGGGTTCACGTTGGGTTCCCCGCAGATTCCCCCAGAAGTCCCTCTGCAAGCCCTTTGTGCCGCCCGCACTTCCAAAGGGGAAAAAAAGGTGTTTGGGAAAGGGGCCATAGCTCTCTCTTGGCTGGTCCTTTTCCCGGAAAACGGAAGTCCTTTCGGGTTTGGGTCTCAGGGACACTTGGGGCCTACCCGGCAAGGATTCAAGGACTTCAAAGCTCGCCCGTTTCAAAAATTTGGGCCGGAAAAATGGGCCCACGCCAAAAAGGGGCCCGGGGGTCTTGCTTTTCTGCCCGGGCCCTGATTCCCCCGGACGCACATTGCCTTTGGGTTTCATCATGATCTTTCCCCGGTCCCCCTGGGGAATTTGGGCTTTGGGGGGGGTTTCCTTGGGCCGGTTCTCAAAGATGTACTTTTGTACCTCTCCCGGGGCCCCCGTTCCCGCTCCCAATTTGCCCTTAGTTTTCCGACATTTTTTTCCGACTAATTGGGGGAACCCTTTTCCCCATTGGCTCCCCCGCGGCGGCCAATTTTTTCCCATTTTGGCGTGCACTATGCTCCCGGGCTGCAAAATCAAACTGGGCTTTTTCGTCAGAAAATCCCCTCTTTTCCAAAGGGCAGGGGGAGGGGGTGGGCCCAAATTTGGGGGGAAAAAACCTTTCGTCACTTTGTATCTGGAAAGTCAGGACAACTTTGGGCCCAGAAAACCCCCTTTGGCCGGGAATTTTCCCCGTACAACCATCGCCCTTTTTGGAGGCCCGCCGGCGTCTCTCCATTTTTTTGTAGGGCTATGGGCCCCCTCCGCACCCCCCCCCTCCCCCCTGCCCAATAAATTTGGAGGTGCCCGCTGTCAAAAGACCCAAATTTTGGGATATCAAAGGCCTTTTGGCAGGGGACGCGCGTTTTCCCCACTTCGGGGGTTGCCCGTATTAAAACTAGGGGTGATTTAAAGGGGAAGACCCGCCCAAAATTCCTCCAGGGGTTTAAATTTTTGGGTTCCTCAAGGGGAAAGTGCCCTGAAAGGGGTTCCCCATTCCCAAAATTTTGGGGCCCCTTTCCTCGGACCCTTCAAGTTTTTTTTTTTCAAGGGTTTTAACCCCGGTGGAAAGTACAAGCCCCTCCCTGCCTAAACTCTCCGGATCCAAAAAGCATTCCAAATTTTTCCCCCTTAAGCCGTGGTTCGAACCATTTCTCCTTTAGGAATGGGTTAAATCCCTTCCCCTTTTAGCCAAGTCCCCCCCGACAAACTTTTAGGTAAAAGGGGCATCTTGGAGATGAAAACGGTCCCAGGGGAAAGGCCCCCTTCCCCGGTTTATTTTAAAGGGTTCGGGGGGCCCTGGGGGAGGTCCTGGAACCAAATGCAACATCCTGAATCGTAACCTCCCCCTCAGGGGTTTTTGGGATCCCAAAAAAGGAGGGGAGGGCCCAAGGGGGGGGGTACTGTCGGGTTGCGCCGCGGGCCGGGCCACGGCCGCGGTGCGCCCGGGGTTTCCCCCCTGGCAGGTCCCCCGGGGGGGCCGGGTGCCGCCGCGGGTCCCCCCCCGCCGCCCTGGCTGCACCCTCCCGTTCCCCACCTGACCGCCGCTCCCGTTCCCCTCCGCGCCCCCCGCGGCCGGGGTGCGCGTGGCCCGCCCCCTAGCGCGCGCGCGGTGGTCGTTTCCCTGGTAAATTTAAAAAAGGGGCAGTGGGGCCGGTAATTGGCTTTTCCCCGGGGGCTTTTTTCTAAATTTTAAATTTAAGGGGCCAGCTCCCTTCCCCGCTGGATCTTTGTTGCCCCCCTGCCTTTGAAAAGCCCTTTCCTTTTTAGGGCTATTTTGCCTTGCCCTGTACCCGGACCTTGTAAATTTTTTTGGGTTTCCCAACCCCTGCCGCCCGCCCTGACTTATCGCCTGTCCCGACCCCGAACCTTGCCCCCTGGGCCCCGGGTTTTGGTTGGCCCCCACCCCTACCCCTTCCCCTTTGGGTTTAACCCTTTTTTTTTCCCTCGGGCCCCTCGGGGTGCCGCCCCAGGCAAGTCCGTCAGGGGGGCCCACCTTTGGGGGCCCAACCGCAGCAAGGGGCCATCCCGCTTTTTCGGCGGGTTTTGGGGAAAACCGGGGGTACTTAGATTCCCTTCCCCGGCGTGGCTTAACTTCATCGCCTGCGGTGGGGGCCCGCGGATCCACTACCAAGTCCCTTTTTAATTTTACCCAAAGCTAATGGATGCCCCCAAGAAATACCCCTTGGGGTGGGTTGGTTTTCCTTTCCATCAAGACATTTTTTTCCCCGAAAACATCAAAGGGTTTTTATTTAAAAACTGAATGTTTTTCTACAACTCGGTCACCTTTACTCAAGTTCCCGCAGACCGTAACTCCTCAAGGCATGTGTCCCGGGTTTTGGGGACCCCAAATATGTTTTAAATCATGGAAAATAGGGTGAGTGATTTTGGGGCTGTTTACAATCCCTGAAGGGCCCGGTTACTGTGTTTTCTTACAAGTATTTCCTTTGCCTAGAAAAAGTGTTTTGTAGGGATTTTTTTTAAAATTTTAAAAGCAAAGGAAAAAACAGGTAGCAAAAAAGGGGGCCGGTTTTTTTTACGAATTGGGGGTAATTTTTTCCACAGGGGGGCCATATCGAGGCGGGGTATGAGGGATTGTGCATCCCTACGTCAATTTCTGTCACTAGCAATCCAGCCATGTGTGCTGGCCCAACAGGGGGTTCAGGCAAGGAGAAACAAAAAAGTTTTTGTAAGGCTAAATGAATTGGAATTCAGTTTTTTTTTGCCCGGTAAACCCCAAAGGGGGAGGGGAAGGCACTATGTATACATCCTTCTCTGTCACTTTCTTTTCCTGTCGAGGTAATGTGTGGTTTAATAGCTGGAGGGCTGCAGCAGGGACCCAAATACATGCTGGGGGTTTGTTTTCTCCACAAGCGTTGCTGTCATATGATCTATTTCCTGATATTAAGTGTGCGCATTTCTAAATCGAATATTCATTTTAAATTTGAAATATCCTTCCCTTTAAAATATCATGTTTTTTGCTTTCTTTCTAAAGACCTCGGAAAGTTTTTGAAAAGGACCCGTCCCCAAAGAGAAGTGTTTTGGATCGGGGGTGACTTTTTTATGTCAACCCCTGGGGGGGTTCCCCCTGCAAGGTAGTGCACAATGTTCACCAAAATTACCCCTGCCCCATTTCTTTAAATTATCTGCATGTCAAGGGGGGGATTAAGATTGTTTTTTCCCCCTAATGAAATTTTTCTTTGTTTTTAAAGGCAAAAAAGAAAATGTGGTTAGAATTGTATAAAGATTTGACTTTTGTGTCCCCAGAAATCAAAAATCACCAACAAAAGAGAAATTTAAATTTTCCATTTTTAAATTCAAAAAAATCAAAGACACATTCATAGGGCAAAAAAAGCTGAAAATTAAAACATGTAGAAAAAATAGGGAAAAAAATGCAGCGCCCCCCTTTGAACTATTTGCTTATTTGGGTCTGGTTGTTGGTCCCCCCATTTATCAACGTTGGTTCACTCGGCTCATAATAAATCCGCATCATTGAAGGAGTGTGCAATATCCAGCAGGGGTAATGCCTTTTTCACTTTTTTCAAAACATATTTCCAAAACAGAGATTAAAATGGTGTCTGACGAACGCGACGCATTTCGGGCTCCGCAGAGTCCTTGCTCATAGGACTAAATCCATAGGATTAAACAGTAAAAGGGAAACTTATGAGAAGGGAGATAATTGGACACAAGCCTTTGGCTGTGTCACACAACAAAGGACAAAAAAACCCGTTGGATTTGAATCCCAAAAAATATTTTACATATTTGAACAGTATTTACAAAGAAAGTGGATTAGTTTTTTGGCTGATTTTTTTATTTTTGGCTTTTCAATTGTTTTTTGCACCATAGAGCGTCCAAAAATTCAATAGTGCTCTATGACCCAAAAAACAATTGAAAAACCGAATTCAAAATCTAAAATAACACGCACTAAGCTTGCTGGTCGATTTTCATGCCATTGATTTGACTTCAATAGTAAATTTTCCACCCTTTTCCAAGTAAAATATAGCAGTTTTGAAATCCAACTTCAAAAATCCGAGCTGTATATATTACAACTCGGATTTCCTATTGATATCTCACAATCATTTTTTGTTGGCTTTGAAAATCCAAATCCACGTACAAAACAACTATAAATCCTTGCCATGTAGATGTACCCTTAGAGCACTTGTTAATAATTAGTGTAGATAGCTGCAGCCAAGTTTACCCTATCTGGAAAATTCTGTTTAAGCCAAAATTCACAAAAGTATTCTTTAATTTGAAAAGAATTGGAGGATTACGGCAGCAATTGCATATTGGTTTCAAGTCAGGGCTTGATAACCAAATAATTTCAAAGGGTATTGATTTTCTTTAAAGCAAGCTGTCTAGGTCCACCCCAACACCATTCCTCTACACCCAAGTGCTTCATTTGATGTGCTTACTTTTAAATTCAGAATTTAGCCTATGCCAGAGTAGTATCACCTTTTAGATATGTAGTAGCTATTGTTGCTTTATTGTTTTGCATAAGCCCCAGTTAGCTTCTTTTTCTGGATTCACCATAAGTTTTAAACCTAGCTGTTCTTTGAATGTTCTAAAAGTCATCACAAGTGGGATTGAGATGAATCTCCACCATTACTAGTTTTCTGATTTAGAAATACTAGTTTTCTGATTTTTAAGCCATTGGTTCAGAAAAAGGAAGAAAAAGTGGGTCTCTAAAGATAGTTCTGCAGGCGTGAAGGATTCAGATACGTCAAGATGTTTGCTCAGGCAGTATATAATACACCTTAACAGAGTCCGGACTTTAAAATACCTTATTGCACAGGAAAAGAAAAATGAGGAAAGGTCCATAGTCAATTATGGGGAACTTGGGGACAGTCTGAAGTCAATAATTCATATTAGCCCTTTAAAGGACCAGGGACTAGTGCATGCATGCAATCTATGACCAGAGTGGACTTAGGATAATGTTTCAGTTATTGGAGTCTTCATAAAAGGAAAATACAGTCCATTCAAGATTCTTAAGAAAGGGGGCCGGTTTATTGTGCTGATATGTGGCAAATTAGTAAAGAAGATGTAATTGAACACCCTCACCCTCAATTATCCCTACCTAAAGTGGAGATATTGCCCCAAAAAGGGCAGTCCCACCTCCTAGTGGCTACCCTACACAGTATCCATACTCTTAAAACAGTAAAGCACCATACCAAATTTTAATCCTTTTAGTAGAAGGTTCATCAGGGGACATATACAAGTGCTTCAAAATGTGCTCAAAAATCCCACACAGTAAAGCCAATTAAAGCTACCAGAAATCGTATTTCCCATAATTGGAATCCACAGGCAACTGTTGCTCATCTACATCTGTATCATCTTATTGGCCTGGGCTGTCCTTTTATTGGCTTTACCGTGTGGGACTGTTTAACACACTTTAGAACACTTGTGTATTACTTATTGAACTATTGTGTTTGTAATATGGTGATAGTTACCCAGCTGCCTCATTATTTATTGATTAGTTTATGGAATGATATTATTAACAGTAAGAAAAAAAGTTATATTTTTAGATCAAGGTTTTTATTTTTGAGAGAGTCATTATTTTAAAAGCGTTATGTGGCCTTACATTATGATTTCTTGCTTTTTGCCAACTTTTTAAGTAATTTGTTTGTTAGGGATTATCTGTTGGTAATTTTGAGGGTACAGAAGAGGAATAGACACCTTGAGATGCTTTCTGTAAATAATGAAATGTGGGTTCACATTACGATATTGCATGCATTGCAGATATCTGTGAAAAAGGCAGGTAACGGGACACAGCCACTGCGGCCCCATAGAGAAAAAAAAGCAAACGTAGCTCGGCACGGTTTGCTCTATTTCCCATCACAAAACTTATTTTACCGGACACAGTAGCATAGTAGACTACACTATCGTGTTCTATAAAATAAACATATGCGTTGCGGTATCTTTTTTTCACAGTACCACAAAATATACCTGCAGCGTATGCAATATCATAATGTGAACCCACCCGTAAGAAACTTAGAATCTCTCATAATTGGTAATAATATTTCTGTAGCCATGGTAGACCCGTCAGGAGTGCATCTTTGAATGGTATAGAAGAAAATTTGTTCCTTGCGGAGTCTGTGTCATGGTAATACAGTGGACAGTCATGGTTAGGATATTGCATTTCACAGACAATATGGAAAACAGTTTCTTCACTAAGTTCACCAGAATTAGATACTGGAAGACCAAGAGCTGACATATAAACTTGTTGGTTTTTGATGGAAAACAAAATCTTGTAAAGACCACGGAAGCTGTAATATTATTTTGCAAGAGAGAAAAGTTTGTCTTGAGTATGTATTAATGCTTGCTCTCAGCGCTGAGGTTTCCTGGCTTCATAGGACAGGCTGATCTGTTCCATGCCTTTGCAATGTCAGCACAGATTCTTAGCTAACCTGCTAGGTTGTTTTGTTTCCAAGAGTTTGAGTCTTTAAACTTGCATAAGCTCAGCTCGTAAATCTAGTCTTTGCTGCAGGAGACTTTCAGGTTGCTACTCTCAATGCAGTCTCTCATGGGAAGAGCTGACATACAAATGCAGTACTGAAGGGACAGGCAAAAGGCGTAGTCCGGACTTTCAAGGGTCAAGGCAAGCAGAGTTCTTGCAAAATGGGATCATAGAAAAAGGTCAGGGCAGACAGAAGACAAGTAGCGGGGTAGTAGAATAGTCAAGATCTAAACAAGACACAATATAAAAAACGCTTTGCTTTACCAGGAATAAAGCCAAAATCAGGCAAAGCTTAATGGGAAGTATTTCTTTAAATAGGTGGAGATGTGTTGCCATTGGAGGAAGCATACATTAACAGTGCAGGCTTGCCCCTTAAATTTGTAAAGACCAGTCTGTGCACTCACTAAGGGGGCATCTGAGATTAAACAGTGCCTAACAGAGCAGCTGCGGCATAACAGAGAGAAGCTGAACAGAGAAGCAAAGTGGCCGGTGGACGTCACGGAATATGAGCCACACCATGGCCCTTAACAATAATATTGTCTGGCCTGGCAGAGGAATTCATCTGAGAAAAAAGGCAAATCAAGGACAGGCTTCAATTTCCCCTGCCAAAATATTGTCAGAACATTTGCTAAAGAGCCCCATTGTTTCAGTTTAACTGAAGGTGCCAGGTTACAAAATTGAACGGCATATAAGCCCACTGCGGAAGTACTCTGACCTAGCCAAAGCATGGATGAGGCAACACAGGAACCAGGTCTTGGTTATCACAAATCCTTTTGAAAGCTTTCAGGAACAAATGAAGATTGGATATTATATCAGGTCATTAAATTCCCAGAGAAGTAAGGCCCAGTCCAGAGCTTATGTGTATTAGCACAAACTAAAGAGGTGAGCTTGTACTTTAAATTGAATAGTGCACTAGTTGATAAACTTTCCACATGTTTTGGGGTTGTTTAGGCAGAGTTTGTTGCAGAGGCACAAGGAGATAAAAAAGAGGCACTGGTGTATGTGCAGCAGCAGGCTAAGAAATCAAGTCTTCCAGTCATGCAGAGATGTTTTGGGGGACCTGGCTAACTTGATCCTGGCAGATACTCTGCAGATAGTCATCAGAAAGATGATGGCTTGAGCAAACTATAGTGGATTCATTAGTTCGCCAACAGATTCTGCTTTGGGCCATATCAGGGAGTGGAGTCCAAAGAATTATGCATCACCCATAACCCCGTAACCCATAACTTTTCCCAGTGGGAGTCCCTAAGATGTAGAATTCACCATTATTAGTGGCTTCTGCATAAACAAGAAGATATAATCAAGTTGGGTCAATGCCAAACTGAACAGGGGTTTAACAGACCTCAGTAGAGGCTACAACCTAAAGAACCTCATTGTTCAAGCAAAGCGAAAAGAGTGAAGGGACGTTAGGAAGTCTGGACCACTTGGGCATTGGTTGAGGTCAGGAACAATTTGCATGTAATGGACCACACAGAAACCAGTGTGTGCATGAACTATATATAGCCTTAGTAGTACAATCACACAGTAAAGTGTTGGCTGGGAGCAAGATGTTGGACACCACAGCAAAATGTGCTTAAAAGACTAGTGTTACTTAGGTCAAAACCCTTGCAACTGAATATTAAATGATCTTTGTTACCTATGAAAAATTGTCACTCTACTCTAACTATTGGTATATTGTGGATACATATACTAAACTGCATTCCTGTCAAATGACAAAAGTACCACTCGAGGACAATCAGTTTGCAAACATTAGCTCTCTCTCATGCAGTTGGACCTTGACGTTATCCACACATAAACAGAAACCTTGTTTTCATGCAAATCTCAGTCTTCTATTATGAAACATGCATTTTGCATGACATTCTCTTCTACAAACATGGAGACATTATTTCTATTCAGACAGAAAAAAAAGTCCCTGACACATGAAAACACGATTTGAAGAACACAGGGAATGTGCTTTGCCAGGCTTTCTGCCACAGTTTGAAAAATAAAAATATTTTAAATATTCTCGAGTTCTACTCAAGTTTAAAATCAATGGAAATGATGTTTTAGTGAGATATGATAAACTGTCTATGTATCCTCTTTAAAGCAAAGGAAAGCACGCAGACAATACATTTAAAGTAAGATCATTAATATGAAGGCAAACCTCAGCATGAAGAAATTTAATCCAGATTAGGCAAATGTTTAAAGGCATTATCTGACTGCTAACAGACCACATGTAGATAAAAAGAGCAACCTGTACGCATGATGATTAATGACACTGTAGACCATGCTAAAACTCTTTGTAAGTGTGGCAAACTACCATAACAGGGTACATACTAAAAAAGTATAGTAGTATAAAATGGCATATCAATACAATGGGCCTCATTTAGCAAAAGTGTCTAATAGTAACATTGTCTTTGTTCCCCACAGCAGCCAATCAAAGCTCAGCTTTAATTTTTCTAGCGCAGTTTTAAAATTGAAAAAAAAATTTTTTTGCTCTACATAAAGGGGTTTGGCTATTATAAAAAGTTTCCCAACCCCCTGAACTGATTGCAGCACGGTTCAAGTCATACAGGTTTTAACAAGAAGGTTGCTTCAGAAAGTTTTGCCATGGTGCCAAAGAAATTTGAGGCACATCCAGTGTCTTTTTTCCAGAAAATGTCTTTTAAAAAGGAATTTGGTTTCCCAGGATTTCTGCAGGGGTTTAAAAGGGGGTGGGGGTCGCCTGTCAGGAAAATTAAACAAAACCCTCACAAAATTGGTTCATACTGTCCCCCCCCAAAATAAAGCTTCTTCTAAAGAAGAAAACCCATAGTTTTCTAAAGACAAGCAGGCTGAGGACATGGATTATATGTCCTATGGTCTGTTGATATCAAGATAAATGTATTTGGTTTGTGTCTTGCCTACAGTCAACCATGGTGGTGGAAGTGTCATGTTTTGGGGCTGCATTTATGCTGCCGGCTGTGAGGAGCTACAGTTAATTGAGGGAAACATGCCAGCTGTACTGTCAATGAAGCAGGCAGATCCCCCCCCTTGGCCACGGGGCGTATTCCAACATGAAAAAATGACACCAAACAATCTCAACGACCACTCCTTGAAAGAAAAGAGGGTAAAGGTGCTGGATGGCTGGCAGTCTCCAGAAAAACCCCTGTTCACAGTGGGGCATCCTCAAAAGGAAAGTGGAGCATGCCAAGTTCCTAACATTTTCCCACAGAGGTTTAAAGACAAAGGATTCTTATTTTGGTTTGAAAAGTTTTTCGGTTTAGACTTTTAGACCAAATTTACTCAATTGAACACAGAGTATTATATCTTCAGTGTTGTCCTATGAATATATACAATACAATGTTTACAAAAATGGGACATACTGTATATTTTCAACCAAAATTAGTTTTTTTAAGGTTTGGATAGTATAGGGAACATTTAGTTTGCTGAAATTATATTGGTCCAGCACACTTTGATTTTGAGTTTGGAGGGTGCAAAGGGAAGGTTTTCTTTTCCCATATAAGGATTCAGTAAATCAACATCACACCTCGTTTTGAATTCATGAAATTTGTACAATTTATTTACAGCAAACTTGTAGATTAACAGGTATGCAACAATCAAGTGATACTGCAAATGGCAAAGTTATACTGTAAGTCTACATTTACAGTTGAAGTTTACATACATTATCTGAAAACACACATATGCATGTTTTTCTCACTATCTGTCATGAAATCAGAATAAACCTTACACGTTTTTGGTCAATTAGGATTACCAAAATTAGAGAGGAGAGAGAGAGAGGGGAGAGGAATTTTTTAAGGCATTTTTTTAGTTTCTGCAAAGTCAATAGTTTACATACACTAGGATTACTATGCCTTTAAACAATTTGGGACAGCCCATATGATGATGCCATGTCTTTGGAATCTTCTGATATGTTTATTGGCAACATCTGAGCTAATTAGAGACACAGCTGTGGATGTATTTTAGTGTACACCAGAAACATACTGCTTCTGTGTGTAACATCATGGGAAATTGTGGACTTTCATAAGTCTGGATCATTCTTGGCTGCAATTTCTAGATACCTGAAGGTGCCTCATTCATGTGTACAAACAATTCTGCGCAAGTACAAACAAGATGGGAATGTCCAGCCATCATACACTTTAGAAGAGGGGTGGTTCTGTGTCTCAGAGATTAACATGCTTTGGTCCAACATGTGCATATCAACCCAAGAACAAAAGACCTTGTGAAGATGGTGGTGGAAGCTGGTTAAATTGTGTCATTATCCACAGTGAAACAAGTGCTGTATCAACATGGTCTGAAAGACCACTATGCCAGGAAGAAGCCATTACTCCAAAAGAAACATATAAAAGCTAAATTAATGTTTGCAAGTGCACACAGGAACAAAGACCTACATCCTTGGAGACATGTCCTGTGGTCTGATGAAAATAAAATTTAACTGTTTGGCCATAATGACCATCATTGCATTTGGAGGAAGCTTGGAAGCCTAAGAACACCATCCCAACTGTGAAACAGGGGGATGGCAGCATCATGTTCTGGGGTAGTTTTGCTGCAGGAGGGACTGGAGCACTTCACAGAATAGATGGCATCATAAAGAAAGAAGATTATGTAGCAATACTAAAGCAACATCTCAAGACATCAGCCAGGAAATTAAAGCTTGGCAGAAATGGACAATGACCCAAAGCATACTGCCAAACTGTGGCTTAAGGATAACCAAGTCAGTGTTTTAGATTGGCCATCACTAAGCCCTGATCTCAGTCCTATTGAAAATTAATAGCAAAGCTGAAAAGGCAGGTGCGAGCAAAGCGATTTAGAAACTAGGCTCAGTTACACCAGTTCTGTCAGGAGGAATGGCCCATAATTCCTACCACCTATTGTGATAAGCTTGTGGAAGGATATCCAAAATGTTTGACCCAAGTCAGACAGTTTAAGGGCAATGCTACCAAATTCTAATGAAATGTATGTATACTTTTGACTTTGCAGAAAGTAAAAATGCTTTAAAATATTCTCTCTCTCATTATCCTGGCATTTGGCAAATATAAATAATTTTGATAATCCTAATTGACCTAAAACAGGTTAGGTTTATTCTGATTTTATGTCTGACAGTGAGAAAAACGTGCGTATGTGTCTTTTTATATAGTGTATTTAAAGATCTAGTTTCAACTGTATGTACAGAGTTTTGAATTAGGTTGGCCTAAAAGAAAAAGAGTTTGGTGGCAAAAATGTGATAGGCGGCAGTTTATAGCACGAGCCAAGGCACCTGGGGTTGAAATAAATGTTCGTGACTCATGCTCCAACGTTGCACTCTGAGTCACACCCAACAATAGCCTTCATTCTTAAGTATGAGTTATATGTAAGTCAGATGTTTGTAACTCAGGGACTGCCTGTAGATTGTCCTATGTTCCATATCAGTGAGACCTAACCATTTGGTAATTCCTCTAGAACCCCAATTGACAACCATCTTTCTTTCAAAACTGTACCAAGTCAGTGCAAGATCAGATTTAAGAATCATTTCTGATCAACAAACGCTGTCATTAGAGGTCTACAGCAACATCATTGTCTAACTAAATTGCAGTATGTAGAGGGTGTCTCATTACATTGATTTATCTTACCTCAGTCCTGTTTTCTTGGTTTCACTTTGAATTCAGGGGCGTGTTTACTGGCTTCCACTAGGCTGCAGTAGAAGCCAGGTCTGTAGCTATAGTGACCTGTGATGGCAGCCTATCAGGACAGATCAAGCAGGTCTGTAGCTATAGCGACCTGAGGAGCTGATGCAGCCCATACAAAATGGGATATCTCAGAATTGGTAGGACACTGTTAATGGACACATATTGCAAAGTGACTTGTTTTTGCAAGATCTTTAACATAAAAAGCAATCCTTGTAGTGAGACAACCCCTTTAAGTTTAAGGTTATTCTAATCAGATATAATGCATGACAAATGAACATGTACTGCTTTTCTTTCTGACTTTTCTCTCTCATATATTTTACCAATCCTGTTTCTGCTGTGTAAGGTGGAGTGGCTGAAGAATGAAGACATATTAGATCCTGATACAGATTCCAATATTTTCATTGGAACAGACCACAGCCTTGTTTTAAGACAAGCTCGTCTAGCTGATACTGGCAACTATACTTGTGTGGCCAAGAATATAGTTGCCAGGCGGAGAAGTAACTCAGCAGCTATCACTGTGTATGGTAAGTCGGTCCTTGGTTGCAAGGACAGTGAATAATTTACATCAGTAATAGGATAAAGATTTAGGGCAACATGTCAGATTCTGGCTGCACCATTTTTTGGGTCATATTTTGTGGCAAAAAAACTGTTTTAGCCCTATTCTATATATGTATGAACACCAAAACTAGGCTCAGTTTACGGCAGGCACAACTCAGTTGAATGCGCCTAAGTTATGCGCCTAAGATATGCTAGCTATGAACTTAAGATATGCTATGCTATGCAAGGCCACACGCCAAGTTTATGAACCCTCATATAGAGGTTCATATATTTAGGCGCACTATACGCACAATGCACCTTAAAACTGGTGTGGTGGCGCCTCTTTTCTGACATGTCGCCCTTGATGCTGCATGTATTATTGAACTACTTATATGCAAAGCGTCAAAGTCACATATAATAAATTAAACTAAATCATAGGAAAAAAGGGTTTTCCAATCTAAACATGTGCAATCCAGTTCTGATACTCCTCTAAGCAGTATTGTGTAAAAAGTGATCTTAAACTAATTAACCAGTAAATGAAGTAACATAGTAATTCTACAATGGACTTAATGCAGGACACATTATTTTATCTGAGCTGCAGCAGGAGCTGAGAGATGTGTCTCACTGGACTGCCAGCATAAGACTCTAAGGGCGCGTTTACACGGCACAGGACAAATACCAGCCGGTTTGCCGGACGGTATTTGTCCTGTTTTGCGCCCGTCCCCACGGCCGCAGGTGCTTCTCCAATGTTTTACCGCCGGCGGCAAAACCGCCGGGCGGAAAACCCGTGCAGTGGGGACTGCTGCACGGGTTTTCCATAGAGCACCATTGTGCTCATTTTCGGCCGGTTTTTCAGGCGGTCTGAAAAACCGCAAACCGGCTGAAAAACCGGCCGAAAACCCGTGCAGTGGGGACATGCCCTAATTCTATGTGGTATGTCCCAGCTGCTTTATCCTATCGATTGATGGCCCACCCCCTGCAAGCAGCATTATTAAGCAGCACACCACAGCCATACCATACACCCTCTGCACAGTCCTTCAGTGCCAGTTAACTAGTAGTCAGATATCTTGGCAGGCTTCTACCCAGTCAGTGTGCAAAATAAAATGCCCTAAAGCTGCTAACCTGGCCCCTTCCTTCTATATGAAAACACTTTCTCCAATCCTTGGCCCTTTGGGCTGCCAGCACTGTCACAGTACTCACCTGCTTCACCCCAGCTGCCACATAGTTAACAGAGTACACATACCACCACAGCATTGCTGGCTGCTCCTGAGGTTTTCCAAAGTGGGTGGTACCCGAACTGAACCCTTATATCTAGTGCCTGACACTGTACTACAAACACTCTATTATACCAGTTATTTCACTGTACTGTACCGCCTTTATCATCTCTCTAATATTATGATACCAGCAGAGAGAGATGATGAGGGGGATTTAGTGCAGAACACTGTCATATATGGTGCTGCACTACATCCCCCTCATCTGCCTGCTGCTGTACTTACAATACTGTGCTGCACCAAACCCTCCTTATCAACAGCACAATATACTAAAATTTAGTAGCAGGCAGATGAGGAGGATTTAGTGGAGCACAATAATCTAAGTATAGTAGCAGGCAGATGATGAGGGGTATTTAGTGCAGCGCAGTATAGTATACTGTGCTGCACTAAACTACTCTCATCATCTGCCTGCTCTTTTGGTTACTCATATTGTGCTGCTGATAAAGGAGGTTTGTGCAGAATATTATAGCAAGTATAGTAGCAGGCAGATGAGGGGAATCACATTATATTATACCATGCTGCACTAAATTCCCTTAATCATCTGCCTGCTGCGAAAAATTACTGTATATGTTAAGAAGTAGCTATATTTAGATAGTTTTAGGCCTCGTTCACACGGCTTATTTCTCCGGATTGGCGCCGTAAATCGCGCCCGGATTTGCGCTGCAGTACGGCGCCAATCGTCGGAGTAATTACGGTAATCCACTGCTCTTCTAGAGTACAGTGGACTCCGTCGCTCCTCCCCGATCGGCGACTCCGCCGCGGGGGGAGAAAGTGAAAATGCAATTATTTTTCGGCGCGTACGCGCCGTAAACAATGCATTGTCTATGGGGCCGGGAGCGGCGCCCGCCGCGCTGGCCCCGCCCCGTCCCGCCCCTTATTCACGCCGGATTTGTGAGCGCAATCCGGCTCACAAATCCGTCGGGAATAAGCCGTGTGAACACGGCCTTACAGTTACAAACGGCCCTGCTGATGTGGAACTCGCCAAAAAGGAATTTAACACCCCTGACCTAGAAGAATAGATGCCTGCTGCTTATGGTCAGGACTTTATCTCAGTGGATGGAGAGGTTGTTAGTGTTGTATTCTCCGTCTGATGCTTGTATTTTATTTTATTTTATTTCAATTACCATACAGTTTGGCGTTCTAGGCTTATAACATTAAGCATGACGGTAGTTGATATATTTATGGGAGGGTCCTAAGAAGCAGAGCACATTTTGTCTATGGGCTCCAGAGATAAAAAAAAAAGCCGTTCTCCAGGTATTTTATTTTTTTAAGTATAAGACGCTGCAGGTCCAAAAAATTTTTAAAAAAATCTATACTAACCTCTGTACTGTCTGCTGTTCCAGCACTGACGGTGTGGACCATCACCACCAGTTTTCTGTTTACTAACGGTTCTGGGCAGACAGCTAGAGGCTACTGCAGCCACCAATTTGGCTAAAAGAGCCAGGTATTATTGCCTTAACGTCACCGCTTGGAGCTACACTTCTGAATGGTGACGTCAAGGCCATGGCATATGATAGCTGCACCCAAATAGCGACCACAAGCCAACTCACCATAGCCAAAAGTAAACCATCAGTGCTAAAATGGTGCTGAATATAGAGGTAATTATAATTTGTTTTGTTCTCTTGGTGTCACAGTATCTTATATTTGTTTTTAAAAAAGTATTTAGAAAACCCCTGTATTATTAGTCATCTGTAATATTATTTCACTATATTATCCTTTTTATGAGCTCAACAACATGGTCCAGATTGGATAACACAAGTCTGTGCTCAGCTGTGCGTCTATGTTGCATAAATAATCTATAACAGAAAATTGTATTCTGGATATAATGCATTAGCAGCAGCTGACCCAAGAAACTGCATACCCATATATACATTACAGACTGGGAAACACACATTTTGTTACATAGTACATTTGGTGTGATTTGCCTGATCTTTTTCTGTGGCCAGTGGTAACTTTACAAATATTTTTGGTAAACTTGTATTGTATTCTTCCTAGTTAATGGAGGATGGTCATCATGGACTGACTGGTCTCCATGTAGCACAACCTGTGGTAGAGGTTGGCAGAAGAGAAGCCGAACTTGCACCAACCCCACGCCATTAAATGGTGGATCTTTTTGTGAGGGTCAGAATATCCAGAAGACAGCCTGCACAACCCTCTGTCCTGGTGAGTGGCATTATACATAAGGTGTCATATTCATTCATGACTGTCTAACTGTGAGGGAGTACAGTCTTAGAACAGAGAGTGCAGGTGACGGATAGATGTACCAAAGCATGCCAAGAGAACAGTACTGGGATAGTAGATGATCATGACAAATGATTTTTACTAAACACATTTTTATAAAAAAAAATAAATCTTGAATATAATATTTCTATTTGTTTAAGTTTAACTTGCACAAAAATCATATTCTTCGTCAGTCACTTATTGTAGGACTAAGGCCCCAGGAAACTAAGTTCTATGATGCTAAGTCCTGTTTTTTTATTATGTATATAATAGAAAATTTAAAAAAAATTCTAATAGACAAAAAAATAATGCACCCAGAGAAAAATGTTGGATTGCTGCAGTTTTTGGGAAAGAAATTGAGGGCCCTCAGACAGTTTAATTTATGCAAAAAGGGTTTTTCATATCCTAAACTTTGGGTTTTCCCCAAAAGCATTGCCCGGACTGGGGGTCGGGGGCCCACAGGGAAAATAAACCGGGGGGCCCCCCCTACTGTACTTTAAAATATTCCCGGGCCCTTCAGACAAAAGCGCCCTTTTTAAACCACATAATAAGGTGCAAAACAAACTGTTTTGGGTGTATTTACAATGTAAAACATTTGTCATTCAAAAACCCTATCATAGACCCAGGGCAAAAGTACTCCCCCCCATTTCCCCCACCACCCACATACAATATACCCCTCCACCCACATAAAATTTACCCCCTCCACCCACTTACAATATCCCCTCCACTTTTCCCTTTGGGTCGGGGGACCTCACCACCTTATAAAATAAACACCAAAAAAAAGTAAAAGGTAAACTCCCAAACACAGGGTCGGGGTGTTCCCCCACTCTTACAACAGGGACACATGGGGTCGCCACTAAAACCCCCCCCCAATAAAACTTACAACAATAAGACCACAAAAGAGGCCCAACACCACTCAGGTAAACCCCTAAAACACTGCCATTTTGGAGACCAAAAAGGGGGTCAACCCCAAGTTTTCAGGTATAACCTACAACCCCGGGCCTTATAGAGACCACATAGAGGCCCAAACACCACTCAGGAAATAAATTTACAACCCCGCCATATAGAGACCACATAGGGGGCAACACCAGCTCAGGTTAAACCAAACAACACCCCCCAATAAGACCACATAAATTTTTTGGGGGGTAACACCACTCGGGTAAAATCACAACACCCCCAAATTATAGAGACCCCCTTTAGAGGTCAGACCCCAGCTCAGGTTAATCAAAACCACCCCCCATATAAAAAAACCACAAAAGAAATCGGGCCCCAGCTAAAGGTATAACCCCCAAACCGCCATAAAAGGACCACATAGAGGTCAGCCCACCTCCCAAAGGGTTAAACCCATCACATTACAATAAAAAAAATAACCCTTGATGCGGGGACCACCAGAGACGCCCTGAGTCGTTCCCCTTCTCTCATGAGCCCGTTCCGTTTCCTTTTTTTCCCTGCATCTTTTTCCACACCGCCAATTGACTTTTCCCGGCCACAACCTTTCCCTCAGAAATTAAAACAAAATATCTTAAAATCCTAAAATTTTCCCAGCATTTTTTCCCTATTCCCACCTCTGAAAACAAACCCAGGGGTGAGAGAGGGGGAAACAAGCCTAGAAACCCTAAGGGTTTGGGGGTGGGGAGGGGCCCACGGGAAACTAATAGGCCCTATTTAGGTAGGTAAAAACCCCCGCTGGATAAGTTCAAGGCCAAATCCCCCCGGGTGGGTTTGGGTGGGAACCTACCACAGAGGTGGGTTTAAATACCCCCCCGGGAAAGAAAAGCAGCCCCAGAAAATGCAAGTTAAATAGGCAAAGTTGGGTTTGGGTTTGGAAACCCCAGTTATTTTTTGGCTTAAGGAGGTTTTTGGGGTTTGACCCCCAATTATTAGGCTTTTAGGTAGGGGCCCCCCCAGAAGGTAAGCTGAAAGGTAGTTAGGGTCCCCTTTAAAATGGGTTTCAAGCATTTAGGGACCTCCTTTAGGTACTATACAGGCATTTTTAGGGGTCCTCCATAGGTCCAAAAAAAAAAGACAGTTAGGGGGTCCCCTTTGGTAAAAAAACGGGGCCATTTTTAGGGGTCTCCTTTAGGTACCCTACAGGGATTTTAAGGGCCCTCCTTTGGGTTTAGTTTTGGGCAGGAATTTCAGGGCCCCCCCTTTACTACTGTGAAAGGTAGTCAGAGGCCCCTTTTTAGTGTTTTAGGAAACCGGGGCCCCCCCTTGTATAAAGGGCCCCCGTAGGACCAAACCCCCCTTTGTAGCCCGGGGCCCCCTGTAGGTACCAAAACCCCCCCTTGAAGTCGGGCCCCCTGTAGGTGGGGCCAAAACCCCCCCCTTTGGGTCGGGGCCCCCCTGAAAAGGTATTTCAGGGGACCCCCTTGTAAGTCGGGGGGCCCCCCTAAAAGGTACGGGGGGGCCCCCTAAATGTGGTATCAGGGCCCCCTTAGTTTGGCCAAAGCCTCCCCCTGTGGGTGGGCCGGGGGCCCCCCCCTTGAAGCCCAGGGCCCCCAGTAGGTAACCGGGGCCCCCCAAATGGTAGGAAGCCCAGGGCCCCCCATGTGGGTAGCCGGGGCCCCCCCATGTAGGTAGCCGGGGCCCCCCCCAATGTAGGGGCCAGGGGGCCCCCCTTTTAGGTAGCCAGCCCCCCCCCCCCTAGAAAGCCACCCCCCTTTTGGGTAGCCGGGGCCCCCCCCCTAGTAGCCATCCCCCCCCCTTTTTATTTCCAGGGCCCCCCCCCCTTGTAGCCCCGAGCCCCCCTAAACAGTGCCCCCCCAAAACCAGAGCCCCCCCCCCCCCCTAAAACCCCAGACCCCCCCTTTTGGTACCAAAGTCCCCCCCCCTAAAGCCAGTCTCCCCCCCCCCTTATTAAGCCGGGGCCCCCCCTTTTTTGGGGCCATGCCCCCCCAAGTAGCCAAAGCCCCCCTTACCCCAGTTCCCCCCTTACCCCGCGCCCCCCCCCCGGGTACCACCCCCCACCCCCTTTAACCAGTGTCCCCCCCCAATAGAAGCCAGGGCCCCCCCCTTACCAGTGTCCCCCACCCATAAAAACCCCAGGGCCCCCCTTAGCCATTGTCCCCCCATACTACCAGGCCCCCCCTTACCCGGTGGGTTCCCCCCCCGGGGGGGGGAAAAAAAACCCCCCCCCCCCTTACCCCGTGCCCCCCCCCCCAAATTTTCCCAGGGCCCCCCTTAGCATCCGGGGCCCCCCCTTACCCCAAGTCCCCCCCCAAAAGTACCCAAACCCCCCCCCTTAAAGCCTGTCCCCCCCATAGAAACCCCCAAGGGCCCCCCCCCCCCTTAGCCAGTCCCCCCCCCCCAATAGTAGCCAGGGCCCCCCTTGGGCCGTCCCCCCCCCCCCAATATAGCCAAAACCCCCCCCTTAGCCAGTGTCCCCCCCCTTTTAAAACCAGGGCCCCCCTTACCAGGGGTCCCCCCCATATTACCCCAAGCCCCCCTTACCAGTGCCCCCCCCCCAATTAGTACCCCAAAACCCCCCCTTGGGCCATTGCCCCCCCCCCATAGTACCAGAGCCCCCCTTAGCCAGTGCCCCCCCATAGAACCGGGCCCCCCCCCTTACCCGTGCCCCCCCATAGTACCGGGGCCCCCCCCTTGGGGCCCATTTGTCCCCCCCATAGTACCGGGGCCCCCCCTTAGCCAGTGTCCCCCCCTTTTTATACCGGGGCCCCCTTTTAATCAGCCCCCCCCCATAGTACCCGGCGCCCCCCTTAGCCAGGGGCCCCCCCCATAGTAGCCAACCCCCCCCCGGGAAAGGAAATTTTTTAAAAAAAAAAAAAAAAATCAAATAAACTTACCTTGCTCCCGCCCAGTTTCCCCCCCTGGACATTTTCCCCGGCCGCCCCCGGCTGCCCCCCCGGCTCCCGTATTTGGGCGCCCTCATAGGCGGCGCGTGAAGTGCTTTTCACCGGTGCCTACATCAGCATGGGGGGCCGGCCCCCCGGCGGCTAAAAGGCCTTTAAGGGGTTTCCCAGCCTCCCGGGGGAAGACCCAGGGGGAGCGCAGCGCTAGTGAGGGCTGTGCTCCGCTGACCCCCGGCGCACCCCGGGGGAGCCGGGGACTTTGGACCCCCCCAAATTTTCCCCGGCCCTGTTCCTGAGCGCCCCCGGGACGCGGGCCCGGGGTTGTTCATTTCCCCATGCGGGGAAACGGGCCCCGGGAGCGAGGGCCACTGCCCCCGGGGGGCCCTTTGCACCCGGCTCGGGCCCCCCACCGGGGGTTTCCCCGGGTCCCCCGGGGGCCCCAGCCCCCGAGCCTGCATGGGAAGCAAAAAAAGTGATTTCCCCTGCCCTGAAAAAAGGTTCTCATTGGCCCCTTTTTGGGGTTTTAGTTCCCCCTTTTTTCATGAAGATCTTTTTGTCTTTTTGAAAAAACTTTAACAAGAAAAAACAAAAAGAACGGGAAAGGGAAAATTTTCAATGAAGGGCCCTTTCCATATTTGTTTTTCTGACCAAGCTGTTGGGAAAAGGTTTTTGGAAAAGCATTTGTTAAAAGGGGGGGGAAATGGGATGGCCCGAAAACCCTACCCAAAAGGGACAGGAAAATTTGGGTTTTTTTCCTTCATACAAGCATGAGCAGCTCCCCAACAGTTTTTTTCCCTTTTTCCACCATCCAACACAGGGTCACCCTTAAATTTATACCCTCTTTTTTTCTTTTTGGACCAAAATTCAGATGCTTAGCAAAATAAAAATTTTTGGGTGTCTCAGAAAAACCCATTTTTTTTCCATCCTGGTATCCAGATAACAGAAGATTATTGAGGAGCAGAAATTCTCCAGTATTACTACCACTTGCAGCAACTTATCATGTGACCACCACACAGGTCATGTGACCCCTGGTATCCAGGTAATGGTAGTATATAGAGGAGCAGAACTTCTCCAGTATTACTACCTCTAGCAGCATCTTATCATGTGACCACCACACAGGTCATGTGACCCTGGTATCCAGGTAACAGTAGTGTATGGAGGAACAGAACTTCTCCAGTATTATTGCCTCCAGCAGCGTCTTATCATGTGACCATCACACAGGCCATGCGACCTTTGGTATCCACATAACAGTAGTGTATGGAAGAGCAGAACCTCTCTATTATTACTACCTCCAGCAGCATCTTTTCATGTGACAGCAATACACAGGTCATGTGACCCCTGGTAACCAGGTAACAGTAGATTATTGAGGAGCAGAACTCCTCCAGCAGCATCTTATGTGACCACCTGGTATCTAGGTAATGGTAGAATATAGAGGAGCAGAACTTCTCCAGTATTACTAGCTCCAGCAGCGTCTTATCTTGTGACCACCACACAGGTCTTGTCACCCCTGGTATCCAGGTAACAGTATATATAAAGGAAAAGAACTCCTCTAGTATTACTACCTTATCATGTGACCATCACACAGATCATGTGACTCCTAGTATCCAGGTAAAAGTAGTGTATGGAGGAGCAGAATTTCTCCAGTATTACTACCTCCAACAGGGTCTTATCATGTGATCACCACACAGGTCATGTGACCCCTAGAGTCCAGTTAACAGTAGATTATCGAGGAGCTGAACTTCTCCAGTATTACTACCTCCAGCAGTGTCTTATCATGTGACCACCACACAGGTCATGTGACCCCCGGTATCCAGGTGACAGTAGATTATCGAGGAGCTGAACTTCTCCAGTATTACTACCTCCAGCAGTGTCTTATCACGTGACCACCACACAGGTCATGTGAGCCCTGGTATCCAGGTAACAGTAGATTACTCAGGAGAAGAACTTCTCCATTATTATCTCCTCCAGCAGCATCTTATCCTATCTGTCATTATGTGTGGAAAAGACGCTGCACATTGTTTTTTCTGTCTCATCTTTCTGCTTTGTTTTTTTCAATTTACTTTATTAACAACATGGCATCCACTAGAGAGAAAGCAATTATACAAGTAAATCCACACAGTGAAGAACCTGCTGGAATAAGCATTATGAACCCATATGCTACCAGAGGGGTTTTTGTGTACTCAGATTTAATTTTTATCTCCCACCTTCCGGAGCTTTTTCATTTACATAGCCATAGTATGAGGGCTTGTTTTTTTGGGGGTATGGTGGGGGAAATGACTGCTGTACCATTTTTTACTTATTCCTATTCAGTTACTCCATAAATGTCTGTTGCTTTCTTATGCTAATGCCATGTTTAGTCCATACAGGCCATGATGCATTGCACAGGACTCATCTATAGATTATACTATTACATCATGCAGACAAAGGGTACTGCACTGGTATAAGACAGATATGTGAGCAAACCTTGAAATGCATTAACCCTTTACTGACAGTCATCACAAGTTCAAGGCTCTTAGGGTGACTAATCGTTAGTGGAAAAAAGTTTTTAAAAAGTATTTAAAAAAAAAGTAAAATGCTACCAATTAAAAAATATATATTTTCCCATTTACCAAATAAAAAAATACAAAATACAAAAATATAATATAATTGTTATCGCCATTGTTATCCTAAAAGTCTCATACAATATCATCTTATTTATTATACATGGTGAACATCTTAAAACAAAATCCCAACACCTCTCATAAAAAGTGATGTACAATTCAAATTGGTACAAATGAAAACTAGACCTGGCCTTGCAAAAAATGAGTCATCACACAATTCCAATGGCATAAAATAAAAAAAAGATTTTGGTCTCAGAAAATATAGGTCATGTGTAAGGACGGGGCTGCAACAGTTTTCTGGCATCCTTTAAGCCAAAAAACTGTCATAGCCCCGTCCAACAGATGTATGAATAGTCTTATGCCAAAACTTGGCACTAGACAGAATGCTTTTGAATGCGACAAAAATGCCCCAGGAATGTGCAGTTTGGTGCAAAACTGCCATACCATGGCTGAGACAAAGTTTGGTGCATAACATTCTATGTGCCAAAATTTGGCGCATAACACTCTTTCATAAATATTGTCGTATTCTACACTCCTATATATCAATTAGAACTGCCAAGTTTCATACATGTCATTTGGTTTGCGTGACCCTAAAAACAGCCCCTGTTTCAATTCCATATCCCTAATAACTATTTGGAGGCCCCTTAATACATTATGTGGTGCATTTAGTGGTACCATTAAAAAAATCATCTTGTCCTGCAAAAAACAAGCCATAAAAAGTTATGGCTTTTGGAAGACAAGGATGTAAAAAAAACAAAAATGTGCTTAATGTGTTAATTAAGGGGTTATTATGAAACTGTCATTATGTGTTTTGAAGGCTAAGATTTCAGGATTGGCAAGGATTATCTTCTATCTGTAAACTCAATGGATAAAAAGTTGTATTGAGAAGTCATACAAAACACAAAGAGGCTGAATATTAGCAGACAGACAAGCAGAGAGAAATAGTGTATGATACAAGATCAGAACGACCTCATTGTTTAGGCAGCATTTAGAAGTGATTTCTATTAAATGTTTGGCACTTGCACGAGATGTGAAGACTATGGTCTGTTAGACATGTATTTATTTTTTGCTTTTATTTTGCTGGTTGGATACGTACACAGTGAGTGGAGGATGGGCAGAGTGGAGCTACTGGTCTTCTTGCACTTCTGATTGCAACCACTGGAGAAGCAGGGATTGTACCCAGCCAGCCCCAAGGAATGGTGGGCTACAGTGTCAAGGGCCTGACACAGAGACCCGAAACTGCACCAGTGAACTCTGCATGCACAGTAAGTGTTGCCGCTTTGGCAGCCACAACGAGCCCACTGTCTAGACAATAATCACACATCCCATGAAGCTAGTTGAATGACAACAAATTATACGACCTAATTTGTGTATCCAATGTGTTTAAACAACTGCAGATACTATTATATTCTTTATCATCAACCAACTTTATGGTAACATTTTTTAATTTTTGTCACTAGTTTGGTCAGTTCAATGATTCTATATTTTATGCTGACTTCAAAGGGAACGGAATCTTAAACCATTCCTTATTTATTAACTTTGTTCTCTGTGGAATCTGTTCTCAAGAGACGTAATTTCATCTGCAAAAAACAGGGTGATGTTTCATGTTAGTGGATCAAACTACTGTTTTGCTATGAGCATTCCTTGCAACTTAGAGATTGCTATCTTCAGGCTGGTATTCCTTGGGGTATACTACGATCGCTGGGTATACGAACTTGGCATAATATTCTCTTTTTATTGGTACTATAAAAGATTTTGGAAATATCAATTACATATATCAGATATTCAGAAAGGTGAAATAGCTATGTAGGGTTATAAACTGTCTTGAAAGATGATCTGATAATATTATTAGAGGCTGACCCATTCATTTACACATCATAGATCTTCTGAGTGAGCTAAAAAGAATAAAAATTGCCCTCATCTTTATGGGAAATATACTTTCTGCTTAGATCTCTTATTCCTAGGCAACCAATTCCTGCTCGAATGCTATCTATCTTTGTAGCTGTTCTTACAATATTTGCTCAATTTAATCAGTGATAATTCATGATCTATCTCAGCAGAAAACAAACCTGATTCCACCATGATAAATCATGTGCTAATGTCTTCTGTAATGGAAGAGTTAAATGACTTTTTAGAGACTACAGTAATTAATTCCCCCCTTAAAAAACAATTTTTTAATTAAAGGGGTTCGGGTTGGTTTTAAATTATTTTTTTCTTATGTTTTTTTTTTTTTCCAAAACCAGCTTGTTTTTTAACGATTTTTGAAATTTAAAAAAGAATTTTAAATTTTAAAGGTTGAATTTAAGGTAAAAAAAACCCTTAATCATCCTTAAGTGTTTTTGGTTTTGGCCACCCCACTTTTTAAATATCCCCAACAAAATTAAAACCAAATTTTTAAATAGTCCCCCCGGGGGAATTAAGGTGAAAAAATTCCTTTATTTAAAAAAAAAATGATTGTTTTTTTCCTTTTGGGTGGGGAACCCAGTTTGGGGTTCATTGACCCCCAATCCAAAAATTTTAAAACAAATTTAATAACCCGGGGAAAAAAAAGGGCCAAAAAATTTACCAATGGGGGAAAAAACGGGGAAATTTTTTTTAAAAGGGGATTCCTTTTTCCGGACTTTTAATCGGGGGAAAAATTTTTGGTATACGCGGTCCAAACGGGTTACCAAATTGTGGGTGAAACTTTTAATTTTTAAAACCCCCCTTTTTGGGGATTTTTAAAAAACCCGGGGGTTCCCATGGGGTTTTGGGCATGGTTTTTTTAAAAGGGGTTTTAATTCCCTTAAAATTTTTATGGTTAAAAAATTTTTCATTTTAAAGGGGTTTGATCCGGGTTTTGGGTTCATTTGGGGGGAAAAAAAGGGGATGTAAGGGTTTAAACTTTTTTTCTGTGATTTTTCCCGTGTTTCTCCTAAAAAAAAAAGGGGTACCTTCGTTTTTTGGGGATTTTTTTCAGTTTGATTGTTTGGGTTTTAAAAAAGGGAAGGTTTTTCCTTCCCACACAAAACCCCCAAAAAATTATATTAAAATTTTTAAAAGGGGACTTTTCCCTCACCATACCATGTCTTAGCATTCCAAAAGGGATTTCCCTAAATTTTTTACGGGGGGAAAACGGTTTTTACTTCCCACTTTGTAACTCAAGGGATGTTTATCATTCTGTGGGAGATACCAACTTTTGCGGGGGGTGAGGGCTTTAGCTGCTTGTACGGGGTTTGTTCTAAGCTTTTCACTACATAAAGTAGACGGCACGGAACCACGGGCGTTTCCCTTTTTGCTTCAGTTTACTCTTTAAAAAAATTTGCTTTTTTTTTTATAACCAGTTTTTAGCAGAAAATCACCCACCCTTTTCATGAAATAAAGGGAGAAAAAAAAAAACCCTTCGAAATTTGCTATGAAAAAATATAAATTTTATCAAAAAACAAGGGGTTTTTTTTCCACCCAAAAGAACAATGGGGCAAAATAAAATTTCTTTTCCGGGGTCTAAAAAGTTTTTTAGACAATTTTTTTTTTATTTAAAGTTTTTAGGGGCCCAGTTTAAAAATTGCCCCGGGAAATGGCCTTTTCCAAACCTTTTTCCCCCAAGTAATTTAATACTATAAATTTAAGGTTTTTTTTTCACAAAATTGAAAATTTTTCGGCAATTTTGCCCGGGGTTTTGTGATGTGGAAAGGGATTTATGGTTTTAAAAGGTGAAAAAAGGGTTAAAAATTTTGACTCATTTTTACCCCCTTGTAAAGTACGGGCACTTTTTGAAATTGAGGCAAAAGCTGGAAAAAGGGCCACAGGGCTTTTTTTTAAGGGGTGTCTTTGTGGGGTTTTTTAAAAATTGAAAAACAGAACACTCTTAGGGCTTCCACAGATGAGCGTGTTGCCCTTGTGTGTATAAGGGTGGGTTCACACACAAGTAAATTACTATGTTGCAGGTATCCATTGGGGTACCGTAAGAAAAAGCGCACCCCCCTTTTTGGGGCCCCTATTTTTGCTTTATTTTCTGCAGCATAAAAATTTAAACTGGGGGTGCAATAGGGGTAGTAGAAAATCCCCTTTTGGGATCCCATCAGGAAAGAATTTTTAAAAATGCCCCCGGAAAAAGAGAAAAAACCATAGCCCCAAATGGCTACTTTCTGCTTTTTTAATCCCTCTATGGGGTCGCCACGACTGCGCTGCGGTATCCGCTAGGGTACCTTTTTTATGCAGCTAAGCGGTTAACTTTGTGTAAACCCCTCCCCTTTCCCTTTTAAAACAACATGTGGTCCCTTTGTCAAATAAGTTCATCTTTAAAAAACCAGGGAAAAACATTTTAAAAAAAGGGGGTTTGCCCCGGGGAAAATTTGGCTTTTTTTTAAAGCCCCAAAAAACTGGGAAAAACCCCGGGTTTGCTATTTTTTTAATAAGACGCACCCCAAATATTTAGGGGGGTTTATAAAGCGTTCCAAAAGCATTTTTGTAATGTCCCCGGAGGGGTTGGGGGGGCCGTGTGGGGGCTTTGTCACACTGGGATTATAAAGCTACAAAATATATTTAAAGGCTTGGGCCAAATTTCCCGGCCCAAAGGGGATTCCCAAAGGGAGGGGGGCATTAAAAGGGGTTTACCCCTTTGTGAAAAAAAAAATTTGGGGTTTTTGGGGGCCCCTAAAATTTTGCCCCTTATTTCCTTTGGGATTATGGAAGCCGCAAATTTTTTAAAAACCCAAGGAAAATTCATAGAATTCAATTGAATTTTTTTTTTATTTTTTTTTGGGGAAACCATTAAAAAACTTAATTTGGGCGGTGTTTTTTTTTGGAGGGACCATCCAAATTTTTTTTCCCTTTTAAAAAAAAATTTTTCCCCCCCAAATATGTTTTTGATTTTTTTGGGGTTGGCCAAATTTTTTAGGAAAAAGTTAAAATTTTCCAATTTTTGGTTGGTTTTTTTAAAATTATGGTTTCGCCTTAAAGGGAAACCAAAATTTTCCCCAAAAGGACCCCTTAAAAGGGTTTAAAAACGGTTTGCTTTTTTTAGTTTGAATGTTCCAAAATAAATTTAAAAAGGAATTTTTCTTTTTGTTTTATGGGGGGTTTTTTCCCTTGTTTTATGGGATGGAATCCGGGTTTTTAAGGGGTTGTAAAACCCTTGTGCCCGGTGGGCCCCCGGGGAATTAAGTAATTTCCCTTTCAATTCTGAAATTTTTTTTGGGCACCCCCACCCCAAAACTCCCATTCGGATATTTTTTTTTGGCTTTTTAAAAAAATTTGTGGGGGCCAAACCCCTTTCTTTATAACCCAAAAATTGATTTAAAAGGCCATTCCCCCCCAAGGGGAAAGGGGGTTTTAATGTCAACTGCTAAATGATGATTTGCCCCCTAGAAAAAGGAAAAGCAACTTATTTTTCTTTTTCCTTAACAAAAAAAATTCTGTTTTCAAACGATTGGGGGGAATTGATAATAAAGGGGGGCTTTGAAATGAACGGGGCTGCTTAGAAGCTGGGCCTTTTTGGGCCCAAAAAAATTTGGCGCAAGCCGTTCACTTTATTTTTATAAAAACCTGTACACCAGTATCAGGCGCATTATAGAGCGCTCGGGGCACTTTGGGATCCGGGGGGGGCCCATGGGTGGGCGGCGGGGCCCCTAGAACCATAAAAAGCTTTTAGATTTTTTTAGGACCCTTTTCCTGCTGGAACAGAAAAAAACCATTTTTTAAAGGGGTTTACCGGGGCCCAAAAAATTCATTTAGGGTTTGAATGAGCTGTTTTATGCCCTGTAGTTGGGGCAGGTTCAAAAATTTCAGGGGCATTTTTTTGTTTTTAATGCCCTTTGAAAATTTGGGGTTTTTTAAAACTAAAATTTTCATAAATGTCGCCAAAAGTTTTTTTAGAAAAAAGCAAAACCCTTTTTTTTACTTTTGAATAAAATGTATCTGCTGAAACTTTAAAACCCCCTTAAAATTTAAACCATCAGCAAACGTAAGACTACTTTTGGTTGGAAAATCATTTTTTTTGGGGCTTTTTTAGGGGGCTCCCCAAATTAGAAACTGTCACCCTTAAAGGGCCTCTTTAAACCCACGGTGATTTGGGAGGGATTTCAGTCGAAACTGCGCGCCGTACTCCGTTTTAATTGGTAAAAATTTTCCGTCCCAAAGGAAATTAGGGGTAATCCACGGTTTCATAAAAAACAAATGGATTCCGTTCCCCCCTTCCCCGCTCGATAAATTACGCTGAGCGGGGGAAAGTGCCCTGCCCCATTATCCGGGGGAACGCGCCGGGGGAAAATGGTTGTCTTGGGGCCCGGTGAGCTCCCGGCCCCCCCCCCCCCCCAAGGAACGGCCCCCGGAAAAATTGGGGGGGGAAAAAATTTCCCATCCCCAATTACGGCGTGAAAAAGCATTTGGAAATTTTCCCTTTAGAAACCAAATTTTATGTCAAAACAAAAAAAAAAAAGGAATTTACTTTTTAGGGATTTTTTTGATTTTTTTTTTATTTTCAAATGTAGTCTATATGTGTTCTTTAAATGCAGTTGTACCCTGGGGTGTTGGGGTATAAAATTTAAAAAATGGGCACAAAAATGGGCCCGCACTGGGGTTTTTTCTTTTTAAAGCCAGTAGATGCATCCAATGTCTTTTTTTGTTAATGGTGATTTAAGGGAAAAGGGGTTTGACAAAAGGGGACACAGGTGGGGGCGGTAATTAGACATGATTTTTGCTTGGACATGAGAATGTGAAATAGGAAAACCAGACGGGCCGAAACTACAGGGTAAAAAGTGCGCTCACAGGAAAGCATTCCCCAACTTCCCTTTAGGCACAGGGGGTTTTTTAATTTTTGCTTTGTTCTGCTTGTCCAATATAAAAGCAAATAACACAGTATACATAAAGAACAATAAATATTTGTATTGTGAAATAATTGTCATTTTTGTAGCTATATAAAAAACAAAAAAGGATCTTGTTTAAAAAAATTTTACCTAAAAAAAATTAAAATATCATGTACAGTGATAATTCATTATCTAAAATAGATCACCATAAACTTAGCAAAAAACAAACACCTGAGGACGCATAATAACAGGCCCCCCCAGAACATAATAATAAATTTGAGAGGGAAAGGAATTTGACAGACAGACGATATTTTTTTTCGAAAGTAGATTGTTTTAATTGATTGATTGATTGTTTAAATTGATGATTTTAGACACAATAGGGAAGATGGGAAAGACGGGACTTATATGAGCCAGGAGATGGTAGTTTTAGATAGTTTGTTAGAAATAGTTAGATAGTTTAGTTTAGGGAAGTTTAGAAAGATAGAATAGATAGTTTTGTAGGGACAAAAAAATAGTGGGGGTTTTTGTGATGGTTGGAATAAATAAAAGATAAAATTTGATAGGAATTTAGTAAATAGATTAAAAGAAAAGATAGATAGATAAAATAGATAGATAGATAGATAGATAGAAAATGAAGAAATAGGATAGAAAAAAAGTTTTTTTAAATAGATTAGATAAAAAAAATAGAAAAAAAATTTTTAGGTTTTTGGGGAAAAGATTTAAAAGGGGTTTTCCAAAAAGGGGGGATTAGAATGGGTTGGGGGATTTTTTTTAAAATAAAAAATTAAAAAAATTTTAAAAGTTTTTAATTTTGGGATGACCAAATTTATATGGGACCCCCAACCAGGAAAGAGGGCCTTAAGGGTAAAAACCAAGGGGATAGATTGGAAAAAAGAAAAAAAGGGTTAAGGTTTTAAAAATTTTTGAAAAAGAATTTGCCCCGGAACAGATGTAAAAGGTTGATAGATGGATAAAAGATAAAATAAAATAGATAAAAAAGGCCACGGGAATAAAAACAGATAGATAGAAAAATGGGGGTAGATAGATAGGATTAGTTTGTAGATAGATAGATAGATAGATAGTTTAGAATTTGAGAATAAGGAAATAGAAAAATTTAGACAGAAAAGTTTAGAAAAATTGAGTGGGATAAATAAAATTGATAGATGCAAAATAGATGGGAAAAGATAGAAAAATTTAGATAGTTTATGTAAAAATAGATAGATATGAGAAAAGAAACGTTTGAAAAAGTTAGATGGGCTTTAGATTAGAAAAATAAAAGATAGATTAGATATTGTTAAAGATTGGTTAGATGGGAAGATTAGATAAAAGATAGATAGAAATAGAATTAGATTGATAATAGATAGATAGAAAATTCAAAGATGATATATAAGAAAGATAAAAAAAGAAAAATTAACACAGATATGAGTGAAATTAAAAAGGGGCAAAACGTTTGTTTAAATACGGTAGTTGGGTTAGACATTTTAAATTTAAAAATTACTTTCACATTGCTTTTTTCAACTGCATTAAATTATTTATGCATCAAAATACATATGAAACCAGAAACCAAAAACCTCATGTAGTCCCATTGGCACCATTGGTGCACATAGAGCACTTTTTTATGTGTCATGTGATACATTACAAGATACATGTGAAAGTAGAAGTGCATGACAATTATCTATGCATTTTTTTTACCATGTTCAGCACAGAAAACACGTCAGGCACTATGGGAGTCAATGGGGCTAATCTGTGTCTAAAAAATGTGGTAAAATCTAAGGGGGACATGCATGAAAACTGTCTAGCTAAGGCCAAATTTACTCGCTGTGTATAATGCATATAAGTCATTTTTTTTCTACATTTAAAGCCACATGTATGAAAACTGTCATGGTCTAAGACTTTCTTTGTTGCCAATAGAAACCAATCAGAGCTCCCCTTTAATTTCATATAGTGAAATTAGAGGGGAGCTCTGATTGGTTGCTATGGGCAACAATGGAAGAATTAGACCAAGACAGTTTTCATACATGTGTCCTTAAATGTAGAAAAAAAATGACTCCTCAGAAATCCATGATTGTCCCTTGTATTTATACCATGCATTATACACAGCGAGTAAATTTGGCCTTAGCTAGTATTGGTTACTATTGTATATTTACCATTCTACGATGACCAGTTGCATCTTATGAACACCTGATCCAAGTATGCACTGATTGTCTGGGTAAAACACGGTTAACATGAATACTGTTATAGGTGGCTCCATTAAAGATGTAAAGTTGATGTCAAAGAATGACTGCCGATTGCATCAACTTTGCACATATTACAGGGAGCTGTGATTGCGCATATTTATTAGAATTCAAGCAATTATTCATTTGAGCTTATTTTTCTTTCTTTGGGTGCTGCAGCGGTAGGCGCCCCTGAGGACGTGGCCCTATACGTTGGAGTAGTGGCGGTGGCGGTGTTCCTTGTGCTGTTATTAGCAGTGATACTAGTGTGCTGGCGCAGGAAAGAAGGCCTCGATGCTGATGTGGCGGACTCCTCCATCCTAACAGCTGCTTTCCAGCCTGTCAGTCTCAAGCCTGGCAAAGCAGGTAAGAAGTGGTAGGGCAAAAACTTGTATAAAGATATGTTACAGTAGGTTCGGTAAGTCTGGCTGAGTATGTAAAATGAACTTGTCATTTTTTTTTTTTTGCATATTTCATTTATATTTTTCCCTACATGAACTTGTCGTCAATTTATGCCTTTTAAGGAGGATGTAATGGGCATAAAGGTTTTAACATCTCAAAAAATTAGTGTATAAGATGTGCTCCACTGCCTCCTCCACCTTATTCCACATATACACAGAAATACTGAGACCCAAAGCAACGCTCAATCCAACATGATCTGATTTCAGCATTTCTGGATTGAAAACACATCTCTATTGAAAGATCTCATAAAATCACAATCAATAGAAACATGTCAACAGAGACACCTACATGTTTTAGAAAAGGTTGGTCCTTGATCACGACATAACCAAGAATTTTCCTGTGATCAAGAAACAATCTGAGCTGAAACATGTAGGCGTCTTTGTTGACATGTTTCTATGAACTTATCCAGAATAGAAAAACCTAGAGCATCAATCCAAAAAACGATTATAGCACTGGCTGTAGAGCTTCCATCCCCTGAATCCCATATAGTCATTCAGAAATATAAATCGCACCTTATGGAGGAATAAGGATTTTTTGATCTTTTATCGATTACCCTTCGGATGTTTCCTTGATTAATATTTCTGGATGTTTCTATGGATTGTGATTTTATGAGATAATTCAATAAAGAAGCATTATTAATCCACAAATGCTCATGTTGGATAGTGTATTTATGTTTTCATTTGGTGCAGATTGAGGCTATACATAGATTTTTTGTAACAGGATTTTTCAGATTTAACTATAAAGCTACAGTACACTTATACACAAGGAACAGAGAGATTGATCAAATAAAGCAGTTTGCCACAAAGACATTACATTCTTGCTTTGCCCTCCTTTAGCTTTCAGTGCACTTAAAAGGAGGCATGTGTGATTTTTTTTAACTGCATATTATGGGACTCAGCAGGCTTGACATTGCCATGCCTTACCTCACAGTGTGCTCACTCTAGTCAAACAAAGGTCTGTTTATGTAAAGGGCTGTGAGTAGCTACAATGTAGCTGAGTGGTTAGCTGTTCTGCCTTTCCTTGGTTCAAATCCCTGCAAGAGTCAAACATATGGATTTTTTTCTCAATAGACAGACCTGATTGAGGCTTCTTTTTCTTTATTTCCACTGTTTGACTAATTACTAAGAAGTGTAGAAACAGGAGTAGTGTGACAGCACTTGGGGTTGAACACTCACTAAGCAGTGAGTGAGTGTCTGTAATTGCTAGACAGAGAAGAACTGAGGAGATGTGAGGTCTGAGCATGTGTGGTAAGACTGAGGAGCTCTCAGCACTGGTCGTATCCCCTGGAGATGAGCTGTACACAATAGATCACTAAGGGAGCAGCTAAAACAAAAACGGTGCAGAATTTTTAATAATGATGAATGGTGAAAATATTTATTATTTAATTTGCGAGCTTCCCACATTAATTTTGCTTTGTGGCAAAACCGCTTCAAGCTGAGGTGGTTGGGTACAAGACCCAACCACTTCCTTATTTCTGCTGGTTTGCAACTCTTCATGTCCGTCTCTAATTCATAGTGTATTTACATTAGTTAAAGTAAAACATTTGCTGCAGTCAGGTAGCCTATGGTTATTTCATGCTGCCCTTGGTTACAGGGATTGTCCCATTTAGCTCTTTTCACTCTAGCACTTCCAGTGCAAGATGTGGGCGGTTCCACAGCAGTGACAAACATTTTAGCTCTGCTAATTTCTGTTCCTAGCTGTGTTTGTTACAGAGATATGACTGATAGGATAGGTTGTAAAAAAAACAATGACACTGTCCAAGCAGGATGTTTTGCTATAAATGTGAGTTAGCAGAGCTGCATTTGACAAGAAATGAAGTAGTAAAAGAGAAAATCGTACATGCTGTTAAGACACACTGCTGCTGAGTGATTTTGTTTTCTTTGATGCAATAAACACAAATGTGCTCTGCAGACCTGACAGGATGGCACAAGCTCCCTGGACAGTAACTCTAAGGCTGGGTTGAAATGGGTTTTTTCTGCAAGCATGCAGAAACTCAAAATTCACATTTTTTTCATGATTACACATAAAAAAACAGCAACACTTTACATTAAGGTCTGATGGACTTTTTTGCACATCATTTGCTATGGAGTGCATGACCATTATTAGCACTCATACCAAAAGGCACATCAATTACAATGAAGTCCCCTGTGCTTTAAAACCACATGACAATGAGGAAATGAGGAAAATGTGCATAAAAACGCTTAAGAATAAACATGCTGACCAATGCGTCTTTTTGGTGAGAAGTCAGCGCTTATTTTACTGAAAGAAATAAGTTCTGTGAGTATATACTGTGTATATACTTGCCTGTTCCAGCACTGGAGCTGCTGGTGGAGTCTCCAGTCTCTGCTTATTTCCAGTCCCTGCACATAGCAAATTACTACTACAGCCAATCAGTGGCTTCAGAGTTCCAGGGATATTCCACTTACATCACCTTTCAGAAGACAAGTGTCATGTAATTTCTGTGTTTGCCCCTTCCTTGAGACCCTCTATAGCTACAGAACCTCTCACACATTTATAGCATATCCATGGAATGTATGCTCTCTATAATTCAGCACTTCCATAGAAATGAATGGAGAGCAGTGCACACGCAGCCATATTTTCACCTATAGCAGCCTGCACCTATTAGACAAAATGTGTCATGCAAAAACCTCTTTAATTTTATAACCTGCAGGTGGCATGTTGGCACATGCCTTGCCATTAACACCCAGGTTAGGACCAAAACACCAGTCCATGCAGTATTCATTGGCATTGAAAACTAATGAAAGGTGGCAAGGAGATTTGGAGCCTGGATGATTGACTGATCTTAATAAAAAAAATTCTGAAGATTTATTTTAATATATTCATACTGTTATGCTGTATTTAGCAATTATCATAGTAATTATCATTGTATTTCATAAAAGTAGTACAACAGCAATTATGCAAAGTATTCATTGAAGTACTCATTTACATACACAAATGTTTCCTCAAAGATTTCACATTCACTTTCTTTTCAAGTGTACAGGAGGATTAGATTTAAATATTAGATCAATAAAATAGCTAATTATTTACGTACAGGTTCATCACTAAATTGTGTTAAACACTGCTATACTTTTTGGGGAAATTAATATATTTTTTTTAATTCTTTTATTTTAGGCCAAGCTCACCTATTGACTATTCAGCCTGATCTCAGTACAGCAACAATGACCTATCAGGGATCCTTGTGCCTACGACAAGACGGAGGCAACAAATTCCAGCTAACCAACGGACATCTTCTGCCACCTATGGGACCAGGATTACCAAGAGAACATAGTCACACATTACCAAGACTCTCCACTCAAAACTATTTTCGGACTCTGCCACGTGGATCAAGTAATATGGCATATGGTACCTTCAACTTTTTAGGAGGACGTCTTAAGATTCCAAATACTGGTACTTTCAAGTTTTATTTTAGTCTTTTCATACAGTAGTAATTTATAGAAATGTGATTCAACAATGATGAATAAAAACTGTATTTGATGGGGTTCTCTCATAGAGACACAGTAGGGTTGGCTGAACTTTAGACACATGTTTGGTAGTCCCCTGGTTCATTTTGGTGCTGAGCTGCTCCACTGTAGCATGTAAGTCCACCTTCATGCATCTTTATAGCCAACGTTCACCTCTCACATCAAGGGCATGTGCTGCTTTGCCGTGTCATTGTCGCATAGTCACAATGGTATCATTTGTCCTCTTACAAGATACTTTCACCACAACAGCACATGAAAAGTTCACAAACTGCACAGATTCAGAAATACTGCCACCCTTGTCCTGAAGCCAATAATCATCCCTTTTTGCAACAGATCGCCCTTTTTACCCATGACAGCAATAAGAGGTATGTGTGCAGATAGCCTATCACATACCTAATATACTGTGACTACTGTCATGAGCTCTACGGTGCTAACATTGAAAGTAGACTAGGAATGTGATTTGACTGGGGGGTGTATATATATATTATAATATATATATATATATATATATAATGAAAAAAATGTAAATGCAGCACTCAAAAATTGCAACAAGGGGTGCACGCAGAAGGGTATTAGACCAAAAACCCTAGATATGCAAAGTAGAAAAATCCACAGCACTCCAATTCAGGTAAAAAAGTGAAAAACTGTGCTTTATTCACCCGTGCTGTGATTTTTCTACTTGTGTGTATATTATATATTTTTATATATATATAATATATATATATATATATATTTTATATAAAATATATACTCACGCATTTAAAATTTTTTGGTATACGTGTATTTAACTCCCTCGTTATACATATTTAAATTTATTTCCTTTTAATGCCAGCCAACCTCAACTTTTGGCAGCAACTCACCTGCATTTAACAGGAGATTAGATGGTCAAAGAAAATTTCTGCAGCTTCAAACCTAGGTATCAGTAATGGGAGGAAAAAGGGTTTAACTTTATCTGCCTTTTGAAAACGAAATTATGTTTTAATTTGTTCCCAGAATCTCTGATTATTTGGCAAAAAATCGGGGCTGATCTCCGGGATTTTCATGCACAACCAATACTCTATATGATTTAAACAGAAAAGGGCCCACATCCATAAGGCAGCCTGGCGAAATGCCTGTGAGCCAAGGCAAAGAGAATGGGCGACTGGTTCGTGATAGAAAGCACATGACTCAAATACCACCGTAACCAAGTACAAGAGCATCTCGAACCACAGTACCGAACTTTGGCAGATGGCACAGCAGCAGAAGACCACACCGGGGCCACTCCTTTCAGCTAAGAAAAAACGAGGCTCCATGCCCAACCACAATTGACTAAAGATGGAAAACTTGCCGTCTGATGAGTCTCGATTCGCTCGACATTCGATGGAGGTCGATTTGGCGTCAACAACATGAAAGTATGACCATCCGTTGTACAACGTCAGGCTGGTGTGGTGGTGTCATGGTGGAAATTTTCTGCACCTTGGGCCCTGTACCAATGAGCTCTTGCAACCCGTGAATCATGCTACGAAGAATTAAGCAGTTCTGAAGCAAAAGGGGGTCCAACCCTACTAGCATGGTAGAAATCACAGCACTCCAATAAGTAAAAAAGTGAAAAACTGTGCTTTTCACCGGCTGTGATTTTTACTTTGGTGTATATATAATATATATTTTTATATATATATAAATATATATATATATATATATATATATATATTTATTTTTTTATATATATATATATATAAATAGAGAGATTGATACGGTAGATATTTTAATACCTGTGTTATATTTAATTAATTTACTTTAGACTCTGTCTGTTTTATCCTAGGTCTCAGTTTACTCATACCTCCAGATGCTATTCCTCGGGGAAAAATCTATGAAATCTACCTGACACTTCATAAACAGGAGGATGTGAGGTAGGTCCCTAAAGACATTTTACAATAAAAAGCGAGCCTGTCACACTAAACATGATGTGTGATCTGTGGGCAGAATGTTACAGAGCAGGAAAAGCTACACACATTTATCTATAGTTTTGTAGGGAAAGATTCAGTACAACTTAATTCATTTAATTTATTCATTTCAATCTCTGCTTATTCTGGGCTAAGAAGTCCAGTGGGCGTTCTTATCAGTGATTGACTTGTATGCATGCACATACAGAGATAGCTGTCAGTCACTAATAAGACCTTAAAGAAAACCTGTCACATAGTTTATGCCCCCCTTGCTGAGGGCAGAACAAGCTAGTGTCAGACCTGCTGTTTCCAGCTCTGTGTTCATTATTGTGTAAGATGCTGGAGTTTTAGAGCATTTACTCCTCAAATCTGCAGTTTTCAGCCAGAAAAAGAGTCATAAAAAGAGTCCTTTTTATGCTTACCCCGCCCACCTGAGGCTAGCTCCACCCACCTCAACTGATAAACCTATTACTTTGAATAGGTAGAAACCTGTTAATAACTCTCAGGGGGTGGGGCTAGCCTTTGGTGGGCGTGGCTAACACCTGCTCATGAATAAGATTTGAGGGGTAAATGCTCTAAAACGCCAGCATATTACAGAATAAGGGACACAGCACTTGGAACAGCAGGTCTGTCACTAGCTTGTGCTGCCCTCAGCAAGGGGTTCCCTTTAAGACCACCAACTGAACTCCTTAGCCCAGAATACATATAGCAAATTATATATATATATATATCATATATATAATATATATATATATCAGTCTGCTCAGCTCCTCCTGCTTTATAACATACTACAAACAGGTCAGATACCATGCTCAATGTGACAGGTTCCATTTAACTTACATTTTATAAACAGATGTATTTATCAAAGGGATAAATTTAACATTATGCTATTATAAGTCTAATACTCTTAGCCTATGTTCACACAGCTGATTTTGATGCTATTTTCGGAGCGTTTCCAAAACAGCGTAGAAGTGTCTCCAAAATGCACCCAGTTCATCTTAATTGATTCCAATTTAAAACAGCATTGTAGATTACACATAAGTTGGTTATCTACACGTTTTCCGCGCTTCTTTGGACGCTGTTTGGGACGCTGAAAAAGTCAAAGTCATGTCAATTCTTGAATTGTTTTCAATGCTGAAAATCCCCATGGGAATCAATGGAAAGCTTCAGAACGTCAGCGCAGTTTTAGATGTTGTTTCTGGCATGTTTATTCACACGGTTTTTGCCAGTTTTTGCCCTGGTGAATAATTTGTATGGTTGTTTCACAAAGAGAACAGTATTGGAAAACCTTGTTGAGAACCTGATCAAAACCTCTTCTGAAAAGTGCTGCATTGAGGTGCTTTTCAGACAAGGTTTTGAAGCTGATTTGAACACTAAAAATTCAGGACGACATGTATGAAGATCGGCGCGTCGAGGCGCCCGTTTTCACGTTTTTTTTCATGAAAACTGCGCCTGATTTATGTCGGCGCCCGAAGTGCGCTCATGAATGCGGAGTTTCCCTGCGCCTCGCCAGTGTGTGAGGCGCATTGCGGAACTTAGGCGCATAAGGAATGCGCCTAACATATATTAAGTTTAAAGACAGGCTGGAAATCAGCGAAAAATCATGAAGCATGTTAGTGAATAGCAAAAATGTATTTTTTCTTCTTTCACCCTTTATTTTATTTAGTATATACAGCAAGAGCCAGCACAGCACAGGTCTTGCTGGGACCTGTGGTCCTCCAAGCAGGATTTCTATGTTCCCAGGGCTTAGTTTTGGTCGTATTTACGGACGTATTTACATCCGCAAATACATCACCAACTCAGCCTAAAATAATGAACGATTAGCTTACAATTGCACGAATTTTACATTAAAGTAAATGTAAAAAGCTGACAGTTGGTTTACAGACGGCTTTCAAATCCGAAAACCGACTGTAAAACTGACGGAAAACCTGTGCCTTGGGGACAAGCCCTAAGGCTGTCTTTATTGCACAACCAATCAGAGCTCAGTTTTTAGTTTTCCAGAGCACTATATGATAAAAAAGCTGAGCTGTGATTGAGTCTTACTGCTAGCTAATTTTCATACATATGGCCGTGTTTTTTTATTTTTTTGCCAATTTAGTTATATAAAGACTTATTTCACTAGACTGGGACTAGATGTAGTTTTTATTGGAATCATTCTTGGGTACATTGGGCTTATTGATTATCTTTTTTTATTTTTTTGTTGGTGAAAGTATGGAAAAAAGCAAATAGGCCATCTCCAACTTTATCATTTGGGTAGTTTTGGTGTGGATTTATAATTTTTTTTTATTGCTACTTTTTAAAGATAAAATCAGTTGTGTTTCACTTCTTTTTAATAAGCATTTTAAAGATAAAATCAGTTGTGTTTCACTTTTTTTTAATAAGCACTTTAAAGATGAAGAATCTTTGGGGTGTTCACTTCTTTTTTTCAATTAAGCATGTTCAAAACTTTTTTTTTCACTTTTTTTTTAAAAACATTTTAAAGTAAAATCATTTTGTTTTTCCTTTCTTTTTAATAAGCATTTTAAAGAAAAACATTGTTTTTCACTTTTTTTTAAAATAACATTTTAAAGATAAAATCATTGGTTTTTCCCCTTTTTTTTAAATAAGCTTTTTAAAGATAAATCAGTTGTGTTTCACTTTTTTTTAAAAAGCACTTTAAAGAACAATGGGATTGAGAAATCGAGATAGTGAGAGAAATAGATACTCATCTTACTTTCCTTTTTCTTCTTGAGGTTACCTCTAGCCGGCTGTCAGACACTTTTGGGCCCAATCGTCAGCTGTGGACCTCCTGGAGTCTTGCTTACACAGCCTGTTATCTTGTCAATGGACCACTGCCTAGAACCTAGCCCTGAGAACTGGGCTGTACGCCTGAAGAAGCAGTCTTGTGAGGGCAGCTGGGAGGTAAGTTACATAAACAGCATCAAAATCACACTGATAGGAGACTGGCTGGAAGTATACCATGGATTAAAGATGGACAGATAGTCTCAAAAAGAATGGGAATCTAGCAAGAGAACATAGAATTACTTTTAATAACTATATTTACTATTTTGCCATAGGCAAACTTAAACTCTATCAGTTCTCAATCTATAAAGCACTAAAATTTAACTGATGAAGCCAGTTAGCTGGTGAAACATGTTGGGGAGGTCAGGCATGACATTTTAATTTGTGATTTTCTACCTCATTTTACTGTGTTACCCGCTGCAGAGGGTCTCACAAGGAAAACTTATATGTTTTATGCCCATCAGATTAGGGATAACTGTCCAAGTAAGATGTTTTGGTTTCCTTTTTGGAGTTAGCAAATCGCTATATATATAGGGTTTCCCTGTTAAAAGGTGGTGTTCCACCAGACTTGATAATAGAAAAGGAGTTATTCCTTCATAATTAGAAAGGGACAAATTGCGAGGTTAGGAATCAGGTTTTTAAAATATTGTGTATCAAGGTTAAGTGTTATACATAATAAAAGTTACGTTTTAGTGCTTTATAGATTGAGAACTGATAGAGTTTAAGTTTGCCTATGGCAAAATAGTAAATAAAGATGGACAGACACTCACACATGTACAACTTTATGTGCACTATAGCTCTAGAAACTGCTCCACAGAAGCAGAAGATTCAATCTGCTGATTTCACATTGCAGGTCACTGTCCTGCAGTTCGCTGCAATTCTTACTATTTGCAGAGGACAACTTAATAATTTAGATTCATTAATGAGAGTGGCAATTTATTAGTAACGGTTTTGTTAAACAGCAACAAGATGGAATATCCCAAATCTGTTATCAGTAGCAATGTTGTGATCTCTTATTGTTCTGTATGAAATGATAGCTATACAGTTTACACATGCATTACATATATTACCAATACTGTCTAAAGTCAACATATTACTAGTATTTTTTGTTTCTTCCTGCCCATTTTTTTCAAGTTAAACTAACACCAGACTATTTTCTCAAAAATGCTAAAAAATATAGGAGAACATGTATGAAAACTGTCTAGGTCTAAGACTTTCTTTGTTGCCCATAGCAACCGATCAGGGTCCCTTTCATTTCATATAGTGCTCTAAAAAATGAAAGGGGAACCCTGATTGGTTGCTATGGGCAACAAAGAAAGTTTTAGACCTAGACAGCTTTCATACACAAGGCCCATAATGCTACATAATTGTACAGCTAACATAATTTTTGGGCTTTGGGTTTTCATATTAGAGTTTAAACCAGTAAATTCTAATGAAGACATCCTTTCCATATGCTATACTTGATCACAAGAGTATCAAAGGGGATCCTTTGTTCAGGATGCCCCTGTATTAGGCAGAAATTAGAATTTCTCTGTAATGCAAGCTCCTGCAGATCTATACAATTTATATGTGGATAGCCATTTATTTAAGGAGATGCGCACATGAAGTGGATTAAAATAGCAGCAAACTGGATAAGATTTTAAATCTCATCCACAAGCTAAAGAAATTGAATTCAATTGTGAAGTCAAAATCTGTTGTGACTTTTGATGTGGATTATCCATGAGTCTTCAGCAAAATCTCCAGATTGGAGAAGAAGACATTACACAAAAATATATATTTTTTTAAAATAAACCCTATAGTTGCAGATGCCCTAGTCTTGCCCTAGCTTGTCCTGCCTAAGCAGAGTACTCACCCCAAAAAGGGTGACCCTGCACTCAACCTTTTCCTAAGTTATTCCTAGTTAATCGGGTGCCAAACAGACGGATGACAAAAGAAACGACAAACAGGGAACAGACACAACGGAAAACAAATAAATAAGAGTCAGACGAGCCGAGGTCACTCCAGGAGAACATGCAGTACTGAAGGAGGAGACAGGGGAGCAACCGGAAATACACACCAAACATCAGAGTCAAAGAAATCCAAACAGCAGAGCACAAACCAACAAGCCAGGATACTGAAGCAATCACAAGAAAGGACTGACAGAATGGAAGAGGTTTAAATTCCCCTTCCCAGTCAGGGATTGACACAGGTGCTTAACCCATTAAACACAAATCAGAACCCTGGATGAAGATGCAATAGACAGCCCTTAAAGAGGACCTATCACCTCTAGGAATACTTCAGGAAGTAACAGGAGACTAAAATACAAACACTTCCTTAAATGTGCTTAATTAGGAAAATCAAACAATTTCACCTGTAATTCAGTTTTTAAAAAAAGTGCTGGCCCTTCAAGACAGCTCTAAAATGGTGCCACGTCAGCACATGACAGCTTGATGGATCACTATGTTGACAGCTGTGTCAAAGTAACTGCTTCTGAGCTGAAAGGGTCCACTGTGAAAGGGGGAGCCAGGAAGGCTACGTCATAAGGACACTGATAAAGTCTGGGCTGCTATTTCTGTACTGGAGATAACACATGTGAGGCGAGCCCTCTGATTTGCTAATGACATGTGTTGGAAAAAAGTCTTATAACTTCATATACTATTTTATTTGGAGTGTTTGTGTGGAGGTGATAGCTACTCTTTAGAGGGATGGTGGCATGGTTCTGACAACTATATTTACCTATGCTGGCACCCTGCCAGTCACTTGCCTCCAACAATGACATGTAACAGCTGCATGCAGCCAATCACAGACTGCAGTGGTCACATTTGCTAAAACGCAAATAAAATGCTGTAAAAAAATCTGACAACTATGTGCACTGGCAATGTAATGGGTGTGGGGGAGTACCCTCATATCTGCTGTTGTAGGAAATAAGTATTGGGTTTGTCAGATTATATATAGTCTTTGTCTGAACAGGACTGACGTGGCTAGTTGGTAGTGCAGGCAGAGCTCCAAACAAGAAAACAGACATCATAGCTGACTATTGTAGTTATATGCTGTATGACCTCTAGGAGTCTCACTACTCCTAAATGTGTACTAGAAGGACATTGCAACTTGTTGGTTTAGTGGTCAGGGACCTGATCAGACACATGTGTAATGGCAGCTACCACTTAATGTAATAAAGTGCCTGAAGATATCCTTTGAGTGTGATCCATAATAAGAAACAACAGAACAACTACTCCTACAAATTAAAAGCTTTGTAATATAAAAAGTGCGCTTAAAACTTTGTAAACTCATTTGCAGCTTAGAAAGTGCTGGAGGGAAACAAGTTGTAGAAGTACTTAAGAGGTGGAGGCCCTTAGGCGATTGCCCCTCTTGCCCTGTTTACAATCTGTCCCTTCTATCACATAATGCATATGAACAAAATCTTCTTGATAAGAATCGCAATACCAGGGTATTAATCAGGTTTAGTCTGTATGTAAGACCATCTACAGATACATGGCATGAGCGTAACATCAAATTTAGCTATGCAAGTCTGTGTGCAAAATAGACCTAACTACATACATGGACTTTAATTTAAAATCATTTAAACTTTATCAGAATAGAGTTACATGCTAAAACGAAGGCAAGTCATTGCCCAGTATAACTTTAGCTTTTTTGGAGGGGTTTAACTAGAATTCATAGGGCGCAGGAGCATAGCTATAGGGGATGCAGAGGTAGCAGTCGCTACTGGGCCCTGCAGCCTGAGATGGTCCAAAAGCCCTTCTGTCACATAATGAGATTCCAGCATTGTAAGTAGAGCATGGTAGCTGGGGGGCCCATTTCACTTTTTGCACTAGGGCCCTAGAGCTTCAAGATACACCTCTGATAGGGCACCATAGCACAAAGAGCTGGACCTACCACTTTCCCCCAATCAACTGGTGACAGAAAACAGCAGCATACAGAGCCATAATTAAAGGTATCAGTAATAGTGCCACATATTAAAGAACCCACATAGTAGTGGTAGATAGCAGAAGCCTACCAACCTACAAAAAGTACAGTGGGGGCACATTTACTGTGGCAATTGTGGCAGACTTTGGGCGTAATTTGGCCAAAATACTGGTGTGCATTTTTTACACCACATTTAGTATGTATTTTAGACAATTTTTAGACACTTCTGTGCCTGACAGATAAAGAGTGTGGTTTTGTGGAAAAAGGATCGAAATCATGGGAAAAAAGGTGTGACTTAAGGTGCAAGATTGTGGGGGAAAATTTTTATTGTTCTAAACTAATCCGACTAAGGCTATGTTCACACGGCTGAAACTGGGACATATCTCGCCCCGTATTTCGAGCCGTACTGCGCTCAATACGGGGCAAGATATGTCCCAGTTCTCATAGAGAACTATGGATTACGTCTCCTCTCCTCGCTCGGACAAGACGCCGCGGGGGGAGATAAGTGACATGCCAATTACTAGCGGCGAATACACGCCGCTAGTAATAAATGTCTATGGGGCTGGCGGGCTGCCGAAACACCCCCCCCCCCCCTCCACGCCCCGCGGGTGTCGGCACGAGCTCCCGTAGTCCCAGCGTGAACCCTGCCTAACAGACCATGTAAAGCTGAAATAAAGTATATAAACATGCAAAGATTTATTAACACTATGATAAATTGAGTGCAGATTTAGAATGTCTAGTCTAATTTTATACTAAGTATGTAGTTGCTATGGCTATAGTTTTGCAGTATATTTTTACGACAACCAGATATCTATGGACACTACTGGTGTTTATTTTTAACAGTCTGTAAAAATGTGAGAGCACAAATAGCTAAACAGCACTTGTCCAGGGCTCAGTATAGTTAGTGCTGATAGTTCCATCAGTTTAGTTATCAAATCTTTAATGTTGGTTTCATTTTTATCACCAATTTCTCTGAAACCGCTCTGGAGATAAATGTTACAACTGTCCCTCTGCTGGGACCTATCCATTAAGAAAGCCAACAAAGGATCAACGTTCCCTTCACCTTGCTTGAGGGCATCTTGGAAGACTGAAAAAAACTACTTAAGTCACTGAAAAGAGGCTTCTCCCTCAAAAAAGACTATTGTGGACATGTTTTGTGAGCGATTTGTATAGAGTTCCATGTGATACCTAAAACGCTTGGTACTCTAGGGAATAACTTTATTTATTGTAACAAAAGGAACATCAAAAATGCAATATCACGAAGTCCAGAGAAAAAAATTTGACCTTATCATCCTTTCTTATTTGTTGAGTGAGTCTAAAGCTGGCCAAAGACAGAACAATTTCAGTCGCAAAAGGTAAAACCTCCATTGTTGGGATCAGCAGAAGGTCATTTCATGTCCCATAACCAATGATAGCTGTAATAATGGAAACTATTCTGCACAACCAACAAACATGTTAAATGTAATCAACAAACTTAGCTGAGCTGCTATAATGTAGGAGATTTCAGCTTTGAAGTGTAGATAAGTGTAAATTCAGCTCTGAACTATTATTCAGGCTACCACTCACTGGGGTTCAGGTTAAGGGGGTTTTGCCATCTCGTAAAATTCTTTCTGAGGACAACTCACAGTTTGCTCTGGTATATTTGCATCTTCCATAGACATGGGGGAGAATTGTGTAAGTGAGGTCATCTCCCAGTTCTCTGATTTGTAGCGAGCTACGAGCAGGTCTAAGAGGGGATTTTACGACATGCCTAAAAGGCCCTAAGGAACCTACATCACTGACTCCAAAAACACTTATTAAATATATAAAATGAATGTCAACAAACCATGTGAATAATTTACTGCTAATTTGTCAGTCGTAATTAGATACAAGATAGGTATCATGAGATAATATTAGATGGATGGATGGATAAATAGATAGATAGATAGATAGATAGATGGCTAGATAGAAATGAGGGTGATAGATATTAGCCCAGTAGATAGATAGAAAGACAGAAAGATAGATAGATAAGAAAAATGGCTAGATAGAAATGAGCACAATAGATAGATAGATATTAGCACAGTAGATAGATAGATAGATAGATAGATAGATAGATAGATAGATAGAAAATAGGAAAAAAAGGCAGCACCTCACCAAATATTTGTAGTCTGGTGCAAGCAAGTATAAATCCCGTCACGGATCCACTAGCAAAAAAAGAAAAACCGCTTGCACTCACACTTTGTAGAACGGCTCTGTGTGAGCCGAAACGTTGCCTTTGGACATGAAATAAAGCACAAAACTTTTTTCATTTTCTACAAGCGTTTTTTTCTTTTTTTAGATAGATAGATAGATAGATAGATATATAGATAGATGGCTAGATAGAAATGAGGGTGATAGATATTAGCTCAGTACATAAATAGAAAGACAGACAGATAGATAAGATAAATGGCTAGATAGAAATGAGCACAATAGATAGATAGATATTAGGACAGTAAATAGATAGATGGACAGACAGATGGATAGAAAGATAGATAAATGACTAGATAGAAATTAGCACAGTAGATAGATATTAGCACAGTAGATAGAAAGACAGACAGAGACAGATTGATCGATAGATAAATGGCTAGATAGGTATGAGCACAATAGATAGATATTAGCACGATAGAAAGACAGACACAGATATAGATAGATAGATAGATAGATAGATAGATAGATAGATAAATGACTAGATAGAAATGAGCACAACAGATAGATATTAGCACAGTAGATAGAAAGACAGACAGATAGATTGATAGATAGATCGATAGACAAATGTCTAGATAGAAATGAGAACAATAGATAGATATTAGCAAAGTAGATAGATAGATAGATATAGATATACCATATCCTTCTTAAGAGCACTCCAAAACTGTCTTCAGATAAGCTACTGAGAATGGGATCTAACCTTCTTTAATAGTATTTAACTTGGAGGTCAGCTCTTTCACTACTAAATGTGGTTACACAGAGGACTAGAAAAAGAATCTTCTCCGCACAAAGGTTCTTTTAAATATTGTCAAGAAAGATCATTTCCCACAACCTTTACATACTGTATACCCGCATATGCGACCTTTGCATATACACAGTATAACAGGAGCAGTTTCACTTAGAGCTGATAATGAATGTCTCTGAAGGAAACACTTACAGGTTGTAGTACTGTAGAAGAACTTTAGTTGCTCTAATTGCTGTTCTTCAAAAGATTGGGTAACAGTGATAACTTATTGTGTGACTGCACTTAGGGTGACATGTATGAACACTGTCTTGGTCTAAGACTTTCTTTGTTTCCATAGCAACCAACCAGGGTTCCCTTTCTTTTTTCAGAGCACTATATAAAATAAAAGGTGAACTCTGGTTGCTATGGGTAACAAATAAAGTCTTAGCCCTAGACAGTGTTCATACATGTGGCCCTTAATTTTCAAACTGTTCAGCAGACCACAATTATATGCAATGGATTTTCCATTCTGACACAACTGTAAAATAAATATATTCCTGCTGAATTTCTACAGTGAGCTCCCCCTAGTGGTGGCAAGAAGAGGCCATCATTTTTTGAATTCTATGACTGCTTGTATTGTGGCAATGATGTGTATACTGGCAGTGATGTTTAGGGGACATGTGCTCAGCTTTATGGGCTTCTAGTACTATTATATGGGCACACTCCTTTTCTTTCTGGCTTTCTTTAGTCATTAAAGTGGTTTTCCAGCTACATTTATTTATCAAGGTTTATCAGTTGTCTATTCTGTCAGCAGGGATAATTCAGCTGTAAGATGAATATTTGGGTTTAGAGAGAAAAGCTAGTTAAACTCTTGGTTAGATTTGGCATCATCTAAAATAAATACATAAAATTGGTATCACTAATGCAGCAATAAGAATATATATAGTAATGAACAGCAAACTATTATTTTACAAGAAAAGGGTAGAAAACAAACATCAAGTTTGTTTCCATTGTGAAGCAGCAGTGACAATAGGGCCAGACATGTAAGGCCTGGTTCACATCTGAATTGGATGTTCCGTTTTGAGGCTACATTGCAGCTTCAGTAAAAAAAACTCTGGAAAAAATAGTACGTCATGTTTGTGCTATTTTTTCTATTACAACACCAGATCCAAATGTATTCATGCCATAGGTGTCTGTCAGGAAATAGATCCAGTTCCACCTATGTGGCAGAGGCTCCGAGTGGAACCTCCAATGCAAATGTGAACCAGGCTTAAACCAGAACTGTCACAGACCACAGTTTAAGGTAAGTTACCTCAGTTTAGCAATACCAACCACGGAGGTTTAGATGGTAATCAAGGTGAATCAAATAAGAGGGTAGTAAGTTTATTGCTTGCACTGGTTACGGCAGACACAGCCATAGGGGTGTGTGACCAAAATTTGTTTGGTTGCACAGTGCACATCATTTGTAACTCATAACGGAGAGTTTCATTGAATCACGTTAAGTTTTCATACTTTATCCCATTCCCAATGCTATGAAAAGGCATCTGCAGTACCTCAAGTATATTGATTAGGCAGTGTCATATACTGTAGGAAACTAACTGTCGGTCCTATCAAAGGGGTTGTCCACTTAAAAAAAATCAATTTAAACTAGACCAGAAAAGAGACCAGAAAATGAGATCTACCTATCCCCACCGCTACCACTCCAGTGTTCCCGGGTGATCAACTCCTCTTCCCTTCCGGGTTCATGTCCTGACACAAGAGGCTTGCGCTCCATTCACTTATAATGGAGGGTGAGCCTCTTCTGGCTCCATTTTAATATATATTTTTAAGCGGACAACCCCTTTAAGGCAATTTGATTTTGCTGCTGTTTGTATAATATACTTGGCACTATATGGCATACCATAGAGGAGGAAGAGCTTCAAAAGAAGGTACTGCACATTTCATCAGTCAACCAAGCCATGGGTCATTTCCGTGATGAAGTACAATGGAATTAATTTTTGCCTATATAGTGATGAATTTGCTATTATTCAAAAATAATGTAGATACTTTTATGTTCACCTTGTAAGATCATATTTTAGCTAATATGCCATATAGAGGCTTTCTGCAGACCCGATTTCTTCTCTCCCTCTGATAAGTTTCCCATTATAACATTATGCCACTTGCAAAGACAGAAGAGACGGAGTCTTATCACACTCTGGTTGCTCTGCTCTGTGCAGCAAGTGATAGACCAATGATATAGCACTTTTATCCTTTAAAGGGTCACCTCACCATGCTGTTTTACAGAACCACAGGCAGCTTAAGGCTCACATATTTTGGTTAGGCTGTGAGCTGTTCTACAGCAGTGATTAGCTAGCTGAGCCTGTTAGAGGGACATTAGTGCATGAGGTTTGTAAACTATAGTGCAAAAGGCTACAGAACTCTAAAGGGTTAAAGTTTGTCAGTCAGCAATGTAAAAAAGATTCTGTGCTAGAAATATCACACAGCAGGGAGTATAGTCACATGGTCAGACAAAGAGAGCAGAGAGAGATGTTTGGTAACCTAGAGAAACTTGTGTACACAAGTCTAAGATCTGTATTAGAGCAGGCTCAAATATGGAAATCAGAGATGCAGAAACAGATAATATTTATACAGTTAACAATAAAAAGGATTGACTTGTGTCAACAGAAAACAATCATAAATTGTAATACAATATATTATACCATATAATTGCCGACCCTTACTGATATTTGTAGGTTCACTGGTTGACGCTTCTGGATATATAAGTCTGTTGTATTATTTACATATAAGTATCTTGCTGGTATATATGTGTATATAAGTCCTGAAACAATGTTAATGTCTCTTATGGGGGTTTGGATGGATATTTTGGCTTTTATGTTTCTGTGCCTGGCGCTGCTGATCGCTACCTTTCTTAGGCCATGTTCAAACTACTTACTTGGACATGGTTTTGGACTAGGTTTTCGGAGAGTTTCCGCTCCCAAAACCTCGTCCAAAACCTCGCCTGAAACATGCTTCTTCAGAAGAGGTTTTAGAGGCGTTTATCGGCGAAGTTTTGGGCGAGGCTTTAGATCAGGTTTTGGATGAGGATTTTGACGAGGTTTTCACCCATACAAATTAATAGGCAGGACAAAAACTGAGCCCAAAACCGCACCAAAACTGCACCTAAAACGTGCCTAAAACGCGCTTCAAGAATTGACATGACACTTCTTTTTCATTGCTTCCAAAGCAGCGTGTAAAAACCTCGTCGTGTGTGAACTACAACGAGGTTTTACATGGGAAGCAATGAAATGAATGTTTTGGAAACGTTTTGGACGAGGAAACGCTCCGAAAACCTTGTCCAAAACCTCGTCCAAATAAGTCGTGTGAACAAGCCCTTATGATGTGATTCGGAAATGACAGTTGGGCTGCAGCCTTCTGTTGGTTCCTCTCAGAGGCTGTTGGTCGGGGAGAGCTCTGTCAATAGACGGATTCTTCCTTCTCTCTCTTCTTACATTTATTACTTGGTCAGTTTTACTGTCGTCTCCCTTATTCAAGTATTACCGCTATCTCATATAAATGTGGACACACAGATATGGGTCACGAAATTGGGAAGTGCTCCCTAGTTTCCCCAGAGTCCAGAAACATGCATGCAATGATCTGCTGAGACCCAATAGTATTAATCACTGTGAAATTTTCTTTATTTCATATATATCACCGCCATACTATTTCAGTTTTCAGGCTTTATTTTGAAAAAAGAGTTACAACAGTAACAGTCGTAGTGTGTCTCACAAAAAACTAGGTAAATACCTTTGACGAGCACTCTGCGGCGTCCAATAGATAGGAGTAGCTTAGACAACCGGACCTGAAATAAAAATAAAGCCTGAAAACTGAAATAGTATGGCGGTGATATATATGAAATAAAGAAAATTTCACAGTGATTAATACTATTGGGTCTCAGCATATCATTGCATGCATGTTTACTGTCGTCTCCCTTATTACTCCTCCTGTCACTTGCTTCCCTCTTTTCTCTCTTGTGCTTGGTATCACTTATCTCTCTGTATCTTATCTTTTGCTGCTACCCCGTTGAACGGCTCTTCCCCCACTCATGCGCTGATTTTTATATCCTAACAGAGGGGTGGAGCTATTGAAGTCATGATGTGGTATCACAGTATTGGTTACTTCCAGTCCAATAGCATTGTTTCATCAATAGCTGCTACTGCTTCCAGCCAAGCACAGTTTTTTTCAATGAAGCTAACATTAAATGAATCAGAAATACACTCTATGCATTGTTAATGTGATAAATGACTATTCTAGCTGCAAACGTCTGGTTGTTAATGCATAGGTGTATAGAGGCCCATTTCCAACAACCATCACTCCAGTGTTCTAATGGTACATTGTGTTTGCTAACTGTGGAAGAAAGCTATTGGATATTTTAAACACCCTTGAAGACCCTTCTGCAGTCTGTTAGCACAGCTGAAAACAGTTTTGCTAATTAGAGAAGCTATAAACCTTCCTTGGAGCTGGTTGAGAATCTGGAGCATTACATTTGTTGGTTCGATTAAACTCGCAAAATGGCCAGAAAAAAAGAACTTTCATGTGAAACTTGACAGTCTATTCTTGTGAAGGCTATTCCATGCGAGAATTTGCCAAGAAACTGAAGATTTCCTACAACGGTGTGTACTACTCCCTTCAGAGGAGAGCACAAACAGGCTCTAACCAGAGTAGAAAGAGAAGTGGGAGGCCCCGCTGCACAACTGAGCAACAAGACAAGTACATTAGAGTCTCTAGTTTGAGAAATTGACGCCTCACAGGGCCGCAACAGGCAGCATCATTAAATTGTACCCGCAAAATGCCAGTGTCAATGTCTACAGTGAAGAGGCGACTCTGGGATGCTGGTCTTCAGGGCAGAGTGGCAAAGAAAAAGCCATGTCTGAATAATAAAAGGAAAATATTAATATGGGCTAAACAACACAGACATTGGACAGAGGAAGATTGGAAAAAAGTGTTATGGACAGACGAATCGAAGCAGAAGAACATTTGTGAGACGCAGAACAACTGAAAAGATGCTGGAAGAGTGCCTGACACCATCTGTCAAGCATGGTGGAGGTAATGTGATGGTCTGGGGTTGCTTTGGTGCTGGTAAAGTGGGAGATTTGTACAAGGTAAAAGGGATTTTGAATAAGGAAGGCTATCACTCCATTTTGCAACGCCATGCCATACCCTGTGGACAGCGCTTGATTGGAGCCAATTTCATCCTGCAACAGGACAATGACCCAAAGCACACCTCCAAATTATGCAAGAACTATTTAGGGAAGAAGCAGGCAGCTGGTATTCTATCTGTAATGGAGTGGCCAGCGCAGTCACCAGATCTCAACCCCATTGAGCTGTTGTGGGAGCAGCTTGACTGTATGGTATGCAAAAAGTGCCCATCAAGCCAATCCAACTTGTTGGAGGGGCTTCTGGATGCGTAAGGTGAAATTTCTCCAGATTACCTCAGCCAGAATGCCAAATTTCTGCAATGCTATTATTTCTGCAAAGGGAGCATTCTTTGACGAAAGCAAAGTTTGAAGTAGAAAATTATTATTTCAAATAAAAATTATTATTTCTAACCCTGTCAATGTCTGGACTATATTTCTATTCATTTTGCAACTCATTTGATAAATAAAAGTATGAGTTTTCAGGGAAAACACAAAATTGTCTGGGTGACACCAAAAAATTGAATAATAGTGAAGATGTATATACACTGCTCAAAAAATAAAACAATACAAAAATACCACATTCTAAATCTCAATGAATGAAATTTCCAGAAAAAAAGAATTGCAACTGGATATTTCATTCATTGAGATTTAGAATGTGGTATTTGAGTATTGGTTTTATTTTTTCAGCAGTTTTTTATACCATCTACATACCATTCAAAAGTTTGGGGTCATCCAAAACAATTTTGTGTTTCCATGAAAACTCATACTTTTATTTATCAAATGAGTTGCAAAATGAATAGAAATAATGTCCAGACATTGACAAGGTTAGAAATAATGATATTTATTAGAAATAATAATTTTCTACTTCAAATTTTGCTTTTGTCAAAGAATGCTCCTTTTGCAGCAATTCCAGCATTGCAGACGTTTGGCATTTTAGCTGTTAATTTGTTGAGGTAATCTGGAGAAATTTCACCCCATGCTTCCAGAAGCCCCTCCCACAAGTTGGATTGAATTGATGGGCACCTTTTGCGTACCATCCAGTCAAGTTGCTCCTACAACAGGACATTCCAGTCATTACATGCATTGAGGCTGATCCAACTTCAGTGGAAATGCCTCAAGACAAGAAAATGAGGCTCAGAGTGTGTGGCCTCCACGGGCCGGTATGACCTCGCTCCAACACCTGGGCATGCTCCTGATGAGGTGGCGGATGGTCTCCTTAGGGATATCCTCCCTAAAGCATCAGTCAACTCCTGGACAGTCTGTGGTGCATAGCATCAATGCCTTCATCAAGCAGGAACTGCTGACACACTTCAACCACATGAGTCCTAGCATTGTTATGTATCTGAAGGAACCCAGGGCCCATCTTTCATTTTAGGTTGAGTCATAGGCATTTTATTAACACTGAGATGTGGTGAATGGTATCTAAAAAGGAGTGTGGTGTATGTAACTATCTCTGGGATCAGAAATGAAATTATCCCTCGAGCAGATTAGTTCTTGCCTTATGGGCATGTCCCCATGGCAGGGAGCAAATACCGGTCAGCCTAGTTTTTGCGGCCGTTCACACAGCCCCAGGGCGACAGCTTTTCTCCGCTGTTTGCGGAGAAAAGCCCTTACCCTTCACTTTGACTTGTTCATATACCGCCCGAAAACCGGGTGCAAGAATTAACATGTTCAATGTTTTTCGAACCGCTAGCGGTCTAAAAAGCCTTCCGCCGGAAAATCCGTGCAGTGGGGACCGCTGCACGGATTTTCCATAGAGGTCCACCCTTGCCATGGAAACAAGCCCTAAGGGTTTCAAAGCATTCATAAGTAGAGAAGCTAGGCTTAAACTCCTTATCTCCCTCCCTCCACCCACATTTTCCCCATCCTTGGTTAAACTGATGGACATATGTCTTTTTTCAACCGTACTAACTATGTAACTATGTCCGTAAACATTTTAGACCATTTGTGATTTTTGGTTCCATTGTCCACAAGAAATGAAGAAAAGGTTGGAAACCCTGATGCAGCTACAGCCTGTCTTCCATGTCTTTTTCTCGTGTTAGGTTTCTCGTGGTTACCACTTACAAGCAGTAGAAAGAGGATACAAGATGTAGCTGAAATGTAAGAATGCACTGAACTCAGCATACAGCAGATAGCTGAGACAGAAAGTGAGATTCATGGAGGTTGTGTAACTCTGTAGATAATCATCATAGGGACTCATCTACTATATATCTTTCCTTTATGTCTCTTACCTAAAGCAGAAATTACGTCTTCAGAAACACTCTATGCATAGGGATATAAGGATGGTGAGGCCTGGTAAGGAGGGAAGGTTTTTGAGAGCTGCCAGAAGGGATTTTTATTGATGCTGATATAAATCCAATGGTAGCTCACAGTCAGCCACATGTCAGGTTTAAAAGTTGGTCAGAGCGGGATCACATGACACAACTGCCATAATAAAAGAGTTAAAATATATGGATGTTGGTCTTAAACAAATTACACTGCTAGAGCCAGTTTCGGACTGGGGTGCCGAGGGGCCACAGGTGGAGTTGATTCTAGGGGCCTCCAGTTGTGTTTTTATGGGCCCACCAGTAGAGTTTGTTTTAGGGGCCCACCCTACAGCTACTGTAAATGACTGTACCTACCTCCTATACTCTTCTTCTTGCTTTCTGCCCCTCTTTCTATGCTTCTTTGCCTTTTCTGATAATGTATATGTAGTTAAAGAACAACTATAGGTCGACCATGCTCAGGGGCCCACCGGGGGTTTGCCCTATTCCCCTGTGGGCCAGTCCGAGCCTGGCTAGAACACTACTGAGGAGTTAGTATTTTGTATGCAAAAGGAAAAAATTCCAGAGTGTTTCTGTAAGGGAATTATATAATACATGTAAGACTATAACATGTTGGGCATTACTTAAAGACTATGCGATAAACAGATAAAAGTATATCTTCCATAAAGTCTATATCGTGGATGTCCCCACTGTTAACACTGTTGTTTTTTTCCTGGGGCATACTATGTATGTCACGGTCCATGCCATGGCTCCGGTTCATGGCCGTGTCATCGCACCTGCGGCGGTCTCCCCTGCCCTTGTCTCTTGTGTACATATCCTGGCTGCATCCTCTGCTGCTCCGAGTTACTTACCTGTCCCGGCTTGTGTCTCTGCTCCAGTGGTGCCCCCGCCACTAAGTATAACTTACCAGTCCACGCTCCTGCTCAGTCTCCTACCCATCCTATGCATGTACGGGCACCCTCTAGAGGGCCCGTGGCACTGTCCAAATATTTATAGGGACAGTGTCCCAATTTCCTGCTCCGTGACCTGTGACCTCTGGCTAATTAAGCAACTTACTGCCCTTGCTCCAGTGATGTTCATCCTATAAGCCTGACCCCTGTTTGCTGAGCTCTTGCTGACCCTTGAGTTACTGCAGTAAAGCTGCTTTAACCCTGTGCTATCCAGTGCATCTGTTCCCTGCTGTTCCTGACGTTGTATTAGTCTGCTACTAACAGCTGTTATCTGCTGCTGTACCAAGTCTGCTACTTGCCTGGGACTGCATTATCTATCTACGTCTATACGCTGCTTTGCCCTGTCACTGCTACCATTGTCCTGTCCTGCACTTCAGCTACCACCGCGAGTATCACCATCTAAGCTCACGGTGGCCCAGAGGATCCGCACTTCCTGGCGTTTCTAACCTCTGCGTTAGAAAACGTGACGCTGTACAAATTATTAAATACAGTACTTTTTTTTATTTTGTTGGAAATATTTGCCTCTTACCAATAAATGTTAATTAATGCAAACTGTAATCTGCTTTAAAAAAATAAAATAAGTGAAACTATGGAGACTCTGTCCATCTGGGGTCCATTTGTACCATGTGAAATGACCTGAAACTATTTTGTCCATGATTACTGGTCATGTTGATATTGTAATAATAAGATCTGGAGGCTGTGGCATGATATAGATTTTTCCAGGGAATGCAATGGCTCCCTGGCTGGTTGTATTTATGAAACAGACTGCAGGTTGATGGCGACATCTATGATGGGATGTAGGTACCGTGTTGTGCGCTCACTACATTTATAATGCCATGTTCTGCTGTTAGATAATGATGTCTAGACAGCAGGTGCGCAATAAAGGTTGATGATAGCTGACATAGGCCAGGGGCTAGTTGTAATGTTGTATATCACTAGTTGCACTCTGATGTTTGATGCCTGCAGCTAATGCTAAACTAATATGTTAACTGTCAATAATTCATGGCATTTTTAGGGGAGGTACTCTCAGCTTCAGTGCTGCCATTTGCGTTTTATGGTTTCAACATTTTTAGAAATAACAATTTTTAAGACAGTTATAACCTTAGGCCCACTCATTAGGGATGAATGAAGTTCACAAGGGGAGTATTAACCGAAAAAAAATCACTGAGTATATAATATGTGATTGTCATGAAACCTAGGAAAAGCAGAACACTACAGAAAAGTTTAGTTTTTGAGAATAACAACAATTTACAGCATTAGACATTTAAAAATGACATTAAACGCTGAGCATATTAGTACATGCTTTACTTAGCTTCACCGGTTCTAAGTCCCATGAGGCTTTCTTTTACATTTAAAGTCAGCATTTTGCTGCATTACTGCAATGAAAGAGCTGTACATTGTTAGATCACATGTCACTTCTACAAGGCTGATGCTGTTCTTACACATAAAATTAATGTTGGTGTATGATCTGTTGTTATGGGGCTTTTGCACTGTCCCCTGACAACAGTTGCAACCAGGGCTGTGGAGTCAGCAAGCCAAAGCACCAACCCCGACTCCTCAATTTCCCAAACCTCCGACCCCGACTCCGACTCCTGACTCCCTCATACATGGCGCATGTTTGAGTGATAACTTTACTGTAGTAAAATGGTCCCATCAAGCTGTTTATCACCTTATGATACAATAATCAAGCTATTTAGGTGGAACATACACTGACAAGCAAAATGGTAACAATGTTTTTTGAACACTTGTGGGTAGAGTTGAAGAAAAAGCTGTATTTGTATCCAAGTCCAGTCTGCACCAACATTGGGAATGTGTAGAAGAGACCTGGGATCAGATTTGGGTCAAGATATGCTTGAATCTGATTCAAAGCCCAGAAGGATTTAGGCAGTATTGAAAACCAAAAGGTGGATTTCCCAAATACTAACACAATAATAAAAATTAACACTTTGATTTTAGGAGCAAAACAGGAACTATGCAGTTACAGGAATGAATCTGCAGCACTAAGCAGATGCTAAATACTTGCAAGTCAAATGTATGTATAAGATAGGTAAGATGACTGTATATAAAATTACAGTAGCATCATGTACAAAGCTTGTAGTGGATGGAGAGAAAAGGAGCCTGCAAGTCACAAGTTCAAACCATTTTTAAACCTTTTTTGCTTGTCAGTGTAAAATATATTTATTGGAACATGACTGTAAACACAAAAAAATTGTAAATATGTAAAACACTGCAGGAACATTGTGGAGCCCTCTGAATTTGTTCTGAGAAATAGTATTGCCTCCATCAATCCTGCATACATGACCTCACATCTGATCTCACTATTTCCAGGCTAGAGAACGGCCTCTCTATATTAATTTGGGGTTGGGGCAAAGCAGTGACCACAGGGGCAACATCTCTAACAATTGTCAGGTATAAAGGAATTGCCTCAGCCACAGTCAGTTTTGATGAATGGATGATCTTCTACTTCTTTGAAAGCAGGTGAAAAATTTTGCTAAAAATCTTTTTCCATGGAGCGGAATCTTTTCCCCTGGGGCAGCGCTTTGCCTGCTCCATGTCATCAATTACACTCCTCATGTGATAAGGTTGAAGAGATGGGAGCAGTAGCAATGGCCGGACCAAATTCCTCTTGCTCTTTGCATCGAACTAACTGGACCAACTTATTTTTATATTTTGGGGAGTCGGAGTCGGCCCCATTTTATGACGACTCCGACTCCGACTCCTGCAAAATAGGCACCGACTTCACGACTCCGACTCCACAGCCCTGGCTGCAACAGGAAACGAGGATCTGTACGTTGGAGTTCAAATTAGTGTTGAGCGATTGCGTTGGCTATCGAGATCGATCGATAGTCGATAGTCGCCGCTATCGATAAGGTTTTTCGATAGTGAGCATCGATTATGCGCGATGACATTAAAGTCAAAGGGGAGAGCAACAACCCTTCATTATTACACCAAACAAGGCGGGAGACGCTGAAATTAACATCCACAACAGTCAAAAGGATACGTGCTACATCTTAGGCAACACACTTAGGTTATAAAAGTCACAGAAAAAAGTCACAGACCATTTTACTATCCCTGTCTTGTACCACAGCCTGACCCTTAAACCTGCATCACCACAAATTAAAAAGTGCCAGAAGCATATGATTTGAACCATCATTACTTGAACTGGACATTGAATATCCCTGTCCTGGAACGCAGCATGACCCAAACCTGCATGACCCCCACTTTTAAAAAGTGCCGGAAAAGGAGTCTTTCAACCCCCATTTTAGTTGAACTGGACATTGACTATACCTGTCCTGGGCCACAGCATGAGCCCCAAACCTGCATGACCCCCACTTTTTAAATAGTGACGGAAAAGGAGTCTTTCAACCACCATTTTAGTTTTCACGGACATTGACTATACCTGTCCTGGCCACGGGCATGAGCCCCAAACCTGCAGGGAACCCCCACAATTTAAAAAGTCCCGGGAAAAAGGATCTTTCAACCACCATTTAGTTTCACTGGACATTGACTATACCTGTCCTGGGCCACAGCATGAGCCCAACCTGCATGACCCACTTTAAAAGTGCCGAAAAAGGAGTTTTCAACCACCATTTAGTTGAACTGGAATTGACAAACCCTGTCCCTGGGCCACAGCATAGCCCCAAACCTTCAGACCCCCACATTTAAAAAGTGCCGAAAAAAGAGTCTTTAAACCACCATTTTAGTTGAGGACATTGACTATATCGTCCGGCCACACCAGAGCCCCAAACCTGATGCCCCACATTAAAAGTTCCGGAAAAGGAGTCTTTCAACCACCATTTTAGTTCACTGACATTACAATACCTGTCCTGGGCCACAGCATGAGCCCCAAACCTGCATGACCCCCACATTTAAAAATTCCCGGAAAAAGGAGTCTTTCAACCACCATTTAAGTTGAACTGGACATTGACTATACCTGTCCTGGGCCACAGCAAGATCCAGGGCCGGAGTTACAGTCGGTGCGGTGAAAGCCCAGACTGGCGTCCGTCATCTATTAACACGCAGGTTAAAATGCCCTGATGACGCAGTAAGGAAAACTGTCGTGCTGAAGCAGAGTGCGGAAGCGGAAGTTTGAGAACTCCAGCCTTCCTCTGTAAACAGTCAATACCTGGGTAGCGCTTGCCCCTCCGTATAGTGGGGCCCAAAATTGAGCTTCACTTGGAATACTGGTGGTTAACGTTCCTGTTACACCCAGGTGCCCTTTATCTTGGCATTCTTTTCTCATTTTACTCAACGTCTGGAGGAAATGGTCTCTGTACTTTGTTCTCTGTCCGTGCTCCATCCTCCATGTCCTCGGGAATAACCTACATCTGGTCAAGTTTTCCTGAAACCCCCCTTGTACACTTCAGAGGAATTTTTTTAACAGCTATTTTGAACATGCAAGTTTTTTAGTACTTTAATTCTAGAAAACACATTTTTAAAATAGGATGGAATCCCACCATGTCTTTGTTTCTCATTTTTTCATTGTATTAAATGGGTTTGTCTAAATACAGGATTGATAGCAAATGTTAAAGGGATCTTGCAAAAACAAGCATTTTGCAATTTTGTGTCCTTTAACAGTGTCCTACCTTTTCCTGTTTCTGACAGCACCATCACCCTTGAGCCACTCTTGACAATTGTGAAGAAAAAAAGTCTGTTAGAAACAACATTTTTTAGAATAGGACCTGTAGTATAGCTGCATGTCACAGAAAAATTTGCCCCCAAAAATTCAAAGCATGACCCTTGAGCCACTTTGGTCAATTGTGAAGAACAAATGTCTGTTAGAAACAACAATTTTTTATAATAGGACCTGTAGTATTTCTGCATTTCAAAGCAGCATGACCCAAAAAAAATTATAAAAATTACTTCTAATCCACTGTTAAAAATTTTGAGGAAAAATGCCACTTAAAGCCACATTTCTGTTCCAAAGGACCATAATTATAGCTTTTATCTCACAGCAACATGACCCCAAAAAATTATAAATATGACTCCTCCAGCACTATTAAAAATTGTGAGGGAGAAATGCCACTTAGAAGTCACATTTCTGTTCCAAAGGACCATGATTATTGCTGTATCTCACAGCAACATGACCTCAAAACCATTGACAATGCGAAAACTTCTTAAGATAAAGTGAGTAAATGAGGAATACGGTGTTGTCATGAAACCTTGTGTCTTTTTACAGTCTCCTCACAGCAAAACCAGCAAAATGAACTGTTGGGAAAGAGAATAAAAATTGCAGTAAGAAATGATCATTTTAAAAAAAAGTTTTCAAGGGACCATTTCGTTTTGAAAAGGGAATGTGAAGTTAGACTGGCAACTAATCGGTGACCTCGGAAATTTGGGGGCCCCACAACATCATCAGAGATCCATGCTGATTCATCTTGATGAAAGTCAAACATCCAAAATTATCTGTGAAAGCCGGATGCGTTTGTCTGTAATGACTCCTCCAGCTGTGCTGAAGGTCCGCTCAGATATGACGCTGGCTGCGGCAGGACAACACCTCTATGGCGTGACGAGCCAGCTCGGGCCATTCGTCCATTTTGGTTTACCCAGAAGTCTTTTGGGTCCGGAACCATGCAAAAACATCGGTGTTGAGACGCAGTTTAGTCGTGCCTCATGATCTTAAAGCTGATCCTGTGTGTTGGATGTGTGCCCTGCATTGCAGCGTTGGTGAGGTGGTAAACAAAGATTGCCAGAGGTCACCCATTAGGCTTCTGCCACCTTCCCTGCTGCTGCCGCTACGCCTACTTGGCACTCTACTGCTTCACGTCGCTGATGTTGTTCCACCGTGACATTTGGGGAACGTGAAGCAGACGCAACAGATGCCTCCATTTGATCAATCAGCAAGGTCTCCATTTCCTGCATTTTACTCTCTATTTGGGTGGGTGGAAGGAAAGTGCTGATTTTTGTTTTGTCCCGGGGATCCAGGAGTGTGGCCACCAAGTAACTGTTGTTCATTTTGATGGCCTTAATGCGGATCATGTTGGAGGAAATGGAGCATCCAAGAAACTCATGTGAGAGATGGAGCCTTGATTTCCCAACCTCGGGGTTTCGGGGGGGCACTAGCAAACTGATCTTCCTCATCTTCCTTCCCGCCTCAAATTCGCGCCAACCTCTTTCCAAGGCAGGGACGTCGGTAACATCGGTGTCTAGGAATACCTCCTCCTCCTCCTCCTCCTCCTCCGCTGCCTCCGGCACAGCTTCAACACAGCCCTGACTTGCCTGAGATGATGCACCCTGAAGCTGATGCACCACCTTGCACTAGCTCTGGCCCCCGAACCATGCCTAATGAAGACCGATGAAATTGTGAAACTGTCGGCCTTGTGGATTTGAGGGGAGAGGAAGGCTCCGTGCCGCATCTTTTGTCCTTTCTCCTCCCCGTCGCTGGCGGGACCTGTTTTTTCAGAGTGTCCAATGATCGTTCCAGAACTAAGATCACCACAATGCCATGCTGACAAGGGCATTGTCCGCACTGCCCAAATTTTGGTGGCTTCTTCAAAACTGGCAAGGATGGTGCAAAGCTCTTTCACCTCCTCCACTCTCGGGGGTTTTCAACACCCCGAGGTCCGTACCGTTTGCTTGTCAGGCCACTTCGTACTGCGTAATGGCATTGCGCTGCTGCCACAATCGCTGGAGCATGTGGAGGGTGGAATTCCAGCGTGTTGCCACTTTAACAATGAGACGGTTAACGGGGAGGCCGAGCTGACGCTGCAACGCAACCAGGCGGGACGAAGCCGGGTGCGAACGGCGGAAGTGCGAACTCAGACCTCGAGCCTGCTTCAGCCGGCAGTCCAGACCGGGGTAGCTCTTTAGAAATTTCTGGACGACAAGGTTCATGACATGTGCCAGGCAAGGGATGTGCTCCAGCCTACCGATCTTAAGGGCGGCCAGCAGATTTCGCCCGTTATCGCACACCACCTTGCCTGGCAAAAGTTCTTGTCACCCAGCCAGCGCTCGGTCTCGTTGCTTAGAGGCCGTCCACAGCCCTGACCTGTGTGTGGATGGTCCCCAAAGGGCAGATTAATTTCAACACGGCCTGGTGTCTCTGGGCACGTGATGCCACCAGGGGACCTTGGGGGAAAGAGCCCTGCACCATCCCTGCGGTTTTGAAGAGCGTGCGCCGAGCCTGAGAGCCACCGTCACCCCCAGAGACATCCACCCAGCTCACCCAGTGAGCTGTCACAGAGATATAGCGGCCTTGGCCGTGCTTACTAGTCCATGTGTCGGTGGTCAGATGGACTTTTTCCGGACACAGATGCAGAAACGCGCTTGAAATTTTTAGATGACACGTGGCTGGCCGGGGCAGGGACGGCTTTTCTGGCAAAGAAATCCTGCTCGGCATCTGGTATTGGGGCAAGCGGGGGCCATGACGTGGCGGAAACCCATCTGTGTCCACCAGACGGAAAGGCAACATTTCCAAGGCCAAAAGCCTGGCAATGCCGACATTCGGGCTTTGGCTTTGGGAGGTTGGGTTAAAGTTGTTTCTTCTGCTCCCAAACCTGGAAGACAGAAGCTGGCTGCTGGGACTGGCCGCTGTACGGCGTGCAGGTCGTCAAACTGGGGGAAGGAAAGGGGTAGGATGGGTCTCTGGTGGTGCGGTGGTATTCGGGCGACGGGGGAGGCTGAAGCGGGAGGCTGTTTCCCTGATCATGACTCTGAGAGACATGGGCAGCTGAGGAACGCTTGGTGGTGGCGGAGGAGAGGAGGCGGAGACAGAGGTGTGACAGGGGGTTGGAGGCCCGGCGTCGGTCTGGCCTTTTTTGGCCAAGTGTTCCTCCATTTCAATTTCATGCATTCGCTGCATGTGACTAACATGTTGGTGGTGGTTAACCATTTAAGGTTCTTCCCTCTACTTATGCTTTTTACGGCAAAGGCGGCATAATGACATCGCTGGGTGAATCAGAGGGTCGCTCAAAGAAGGCCCAGGCTTGAAGGTCCTTTACCTTTTTGACGGCGATAAGCGAGGAGCGGGGTTTCGCTGACCGTGGCTGGCGGAATCATATCAGCGGACTTCTGCGACCGCCCTCTCCCTTTTTGTGGCGGGACCTGTATTGACACTACCCCATCGTCTTCCTCCTCGTCCACTGATGAAGCGCTCGCAAGCAAATTCTGCGGAAAAGACCAGGATGGATCCGCAATGCGTCACATCATCATCAACACAGGTGACTTGGTCGACCTGACTTTCTGCATCCAAAGCTGCGGGCTACAACAAGGGCACTGCAAGGCTTGCCGACCGCCCGGGGTTTTTTCCGATTGACCGGCTTCCTTCACCTCCTCTGATGACATCAGTAACTGGGCGTCAGAGCAGACTAAATTTATCCTCTTGATCTTTTTAACATGCCTTCTGACCTCAACCGCATTTTGTCATCAAAGAGGTCTTCAGACAATGGATTATCCACAGTGGTGGGTAAACGAGTTGACATTTGGGCTGCTTCATGTTGGACGAATGCTGATGATGCTGATGACGACATTTGTGGCAGGTTGCATTAACCACTGAAGGACAGATTGGCGACGATGTTCGTTACTTAGATTCACAGGGCCCTGACCCAGCGATGACAGGCCTGACGGTCCTGCAACTGACGACCGCTGGCATGCGTGTTGTCGCCAGCACTGGAAGGAGCACCTTCTCTCGTACCTCTACCTCCATGTGCTAACCCCCTCTTTGCTTGCTTACCACCTGCATTTCGCTCCATGTTCAGAAATATAAAAATTTGAGAAGGTATGGAATAGTTTTGGAAAGTCACTTATTAAAAGACGGCAAATCACAGCTATTCTCAAATCCCTCTAATCAAAACAAAATTGCTGGATTCAAATTTAACTGCAAGGTGTCTATCAACAAATCTGGACTGGGCAAAAGTCCAAAAAACACCTATCTGTTATGTTTTGGTATAATAAACGGTATTTTTTGCACCTTTCAATTCACCTGTGGTGAATATAGAATTGCTGTTTTAAGATTTACGTAGATGCTGCGTCAATGAACAGTGCTGGTGCGCAAAAGTCAAAAAAACACGTAACTGTTATGTTTTGATATAAATAAACGGTATTTTTTGCACCTTCAATTCACCTGTGGTGAATATAGAATTGCTGTTTTAAAAATTTTCTAGATGCGCATCAATGAACAGTGCTGGTGCGCAAAAAATCAAAAAAACACGTAACTGTTATGTTTGATATAATAAACGGTATTTTTATGCACCTTTCAATTCACCTGTGGTGAATATAGAATTGCTGTTTTAAGATTTACGTAGATGCTGCGTCAATGAACAGTGCTGGGTGCGCAAAAGTCAAAAAACACGTAACTGTTTTTCAATTCACCTGTGGTGAATATAGAATTGCTGTTTTAAGATTTACGTAGATGCTGCGTCAATGAACAGTGCTGGGTGCGCAAAAGTCAAAAAAAAAGTAACCTTTTAGTTTTGTTATAAATAAAGGTTATTTTTTGCACCTTTCAATTCACCTGTGGTGAATATAGAATTGCTGTTTTAAGATTTACGTAGATGCTGCGTCAATGAACAGTGCTGGGTGCGCAAAAGTCAAAAAAACACGTAACTTTTATGTTTTGAAATAATAAACGGTATTTTTTGCACCTTTCAATTCACCTGTGGTGAATATAGAATTGCTGTTTTAAGATTTACGTAGATGCTGCGTCAATGAACAGTGCTGGGTGCGCAAAAGTCAAAAACACGTAACTGTTATGTTTTGATATAATAAACTGTATTTTTTGCACCTTTCAATTGAACTGTGGTGAATATAGAATTGCTTTTTTTAAGATTTACGTAGATGCATCTTCAATGAACATTTCTTGGTGCGCAAAAGTCAAAAAACACGTAACTGTTATGTTTTGATATAATAAACGGTATTTTTTGCACCTTTCAATTCACCTGTGGTGAATATAGAATTGCTGTTTTAAGATTTACGTAGATGCTGCGTCAATGAACAGTGCTGGGTGCGCAAAAGTCAAAAAAACACGTAACTGTTTGTTTTGTTAAAAAAAACGGTATTTTTGCACCTTTCAATTCACCTGTGGTGAATATAGAATTTCTGTTTTAAGATTTACGTAGATGCTGCGTCAATGAACAGTGCTGGGTGCGCAAAAGTCAAAAAACACGTAACTGTTATGTTTTGATATAATAAACGGTATTTTTTGCACCTTTCAATTCACCTGTGGTGAATATAGAATTGCTGTTTTTTACTATTTACGTAGATGCGCGTCAATGAACAGTGCTGGGTGCGCAAAAGTCAAAAAACACGTAACTGGTATGTTTTGATATAATAAACGGTATTTTTTGCACCTTTCAATTCACCTGTGGGGGATATAGAAGTGCTGTTTTTTAAAATTTACTTAGATGCGCGTCAATGAACAGTGCTGGGTGCGCAAAAGTAAAAAAACACGTAACTGTTATGTTTTTTATATAATAAACGGTATTTTTGCACCTTTCAATTCACCTGTGGTGAATATAGAATTGCTGTTTAAGATTTTACGTAGAAGCTGCGACAATGAACAGGGCTGGGTGCGCAAAAGTCAAAAAACACTTAACTGTAAAATTTTGATAAAATAAACAGAATTTTTTGCACCTTTCAATTCACCTGTGGTGAATATAGAATTGCTGTTTTTTAAAATACGTAGATGCTGCTCAATAACAGTGCTGGGTGCGCAAAAGTCAAAAAACACGTTTAACGTTATGTTTTGATATAATAAACGGTATTTTTTGCACCTTTCAATTCACCTGTGGTGAATATAAAAAATTGCTGTTTTAAGATTACGTAGATGCGGCGTCAATGCACAGTGCTGGGTGAGCAACAGTCAAAAAACACGTAACTGTTATTCTTTTATCAAATAAACGGTATTTTTTGCACCTTTCAATTCACCTGTGGTGAATATAGAATTGCTGTTTTAAGATTTACGTAGATGCTGCGTCAATGAACAGTGCTGGGTGCGCAAAAGTCAAAAACACGTAACTTGTTATGTTTTGATATAATAAACGGTAATTTTTTGCACCTTTTCAATTCACCTGTGGGTGAATATGAATTGCTGTTTTAAGATTTTCGTAGGCGCGTCAATGAACAGTGCTGGGTGCGCAAAAGTCAAAAAACACGTAACGGTTTTGTTTGATATAATAAACGGTAAATTTTTTTCACCTTTCAATCACCTGTGTGAATATAGAATTGCTTTTTAAGATTTACGTAGATGCGCGTCAATGAACAGTGCTGGGTGGCGCAAAAGTCAAAAAAAACGTAACGGTTATGTTTTGATATAATAAACGGTATTTTTTTTTGTACCTTTCAAATTTACCTGTTGGGGAATATAGAATTGCTTGTTTTAAGATTTTCGTAGATGCTGCGTCAATGAACAGTGCTGGGTGCGCAAAAGTCAAAAAACACGTAATGTTATGTTTTGATATAATAAACGGTTTTTTTGCACCTTTCAATTCACTGTGGTGAATATAGAATTTCTGTTTTAAATAACGTAGATGCTGCGTCAATGAACAGTGCGGTCGCAAAGTCAAAAAACACGTAACTGTTAAAAATTTTGATAAATAAAAAGGGATTTTTTGCACCTTCAATTCACCTGAGGTGATATAGAAATGCTGTTTTAAATTTAAAGTAGATGCTGCTCAAATGAACAGTGCTGGGGCGGCAAAAGTCAAAAAAAACACGTAACTGTTATGTTTTGATATAATAAACGGGATTTTTTGCACCTTTCCCAATTCACCTGTGGTGAATATAGAATTGCTGTTTTAAGAAATTTCGTGAGCTGCGTCATGAACATGCTGGTGCGCAAAAGTCTAAAAAACACGTAACTGTTAGTTTTTGTATAATAAACGTATTTTTTGCACCTTTCCAATTCACCCGTGGTGAATAAAAATTGCTGTTTTAAGATTTACGTAGATTTTGCTCAATGAACAGTGCTGGTGCGCAAAAGTCAAAAACACTAACTGTATGTTTTGATATAATAAACGTATTTTTTGCACCTTTCAATTCACCTGGGTGAATATAGAATTGCGTTTTAAAGAATTTACGTTAGATGCCCTTGCGTCAATAACAGTGCTGGGTGCGCAAAAGTCAAAAAAAAACCCCTAATGTTTATGTTTTTGATATAATAAACGTAATTTTTGCAACCTTCCCAATCACCTGTGGTGAATATAGAATTTGCTGTTTTAGATTTACGAGAAGCTGCGGTCAATGAAACAGTGCTGGTTTCGCAAAAGTCAAAAAACAATAACGTGATGTTTTGATATAAAAACGGTTTTTTTTTTTGCACCTTTCGATTTACCTGTGGTGAATATAAATTGCTTTTTTAAGATTTACGTAGATGCTGCGTCAATGAAACAGTGCTGGGTGCCAAAGTCAAAAAACACAAACTGTGAGTTTTTTCGTACAATACACGGTATTTTTTGGAACAAACAACCTTGCTGACTACAGATTGCTGGTTTGTAATTTAAAGTGCAAAGGGGGATATATCAAACATTTACAGGGTAATGGTAAAAAATTGAACACCTATCGAAATGTTAACTGAAATAAAAAGTGGAGATTTGCAGCTAACCAAGACCTGCAGTTACTAGAAAAATTATTTAATCCAATATAAGTTCAGGCATGCCCAATATCCAGAAATATTTCAATACAAATGTTTTAAAAATAAAGATTTTTCCATACCAGTCTACACTAAGTCTTGGTGAACTTTATCCAGGTGTCCTTTATAGATAGAGCTTGTCGGTGTTCGGGCCCGCGGCCCCCCCCCCCGCTCCCACCCCGTAATTACAGCGGGAGAAGCTGCTTAAAAAATCTCTAGCTAACTACATAAAATCTTCAAATCCTAATTCTAACTAAAATTTTGGGAAAGGATACAGCTATTAGAAAAGGTTTCTCTGTGCCAAAAAAAAAAGACTAATTTCCTGAGCTGTTTGGCCACAGGCAGGGGCGCAGGTCCAATCCCTATGAGACGCTGAGAGACCCTGAGGCTGGAAACAAAGGAAACGCTGTTCTAATTAAAACAGGTCATGTGTTTTCCGCCAAAACGCACCATACACACCCAGTCTGACGTCGCACCAAAATGCACCCTGCCTATTCTATAAACGATTGCTGGGCCCCAAAAATTTCAGGGGAAACGCCGAAAAAGGCGCGATCTTAAAGTGTGCACAGATTTTAAAACCTTAATTATCGCATGACTGGAAAACGACACCATAAAAACCGCCCTTTCAACTTTGTCGAAAAAATCGCTCCCACATTTAACAACTAACCATTGCCTGCTAGCTAAAGGGAAATGTTTAAAAAATATTTGAAAAATCTTGGGTCCTTTTTCTCGCTTGATAACGATGCCCAAATTTTCTTTGGGGAAAATTCAGAACTGCCACCCAAAAACTATGCAACAAATCTGCCCAATAGTGGGTGTTTAAGGGAAATCCCAGCATTTATGGGATGTTACTGGGGAAAGAGCTTATATCTCTTGGATTGGGTGTTTCAAAGGTTGGTAAGTATGATATAATCACGTTTATATTTTGCTGAGCTGGGAATGCATGTTTATGAATATTGGAAGGTACAAGGGTGCATTCACACTGCACAGTTTTGGTGCAGTTTTAACTATGCTCCAATTATGTGTCTTTAATACCAGCAAGCTTATTTCACTTATCTAATCTGTTTGGAAAGTGAGGAATCAATTAGTGTGATTGTATCCACAAGACTTCACATACAGTAATTGATTACTTACTTGAAACACCTTTCCACACAACTGAAAGAAGCTTGCTGATAATAAAGGCAGTTTAATTGGAGCGCAGTTAAAACTGCACCAAAACTGCGCTGTGTGAAAGCAGCCTAACTCAGGGGGAAACAAGTGATTGACTAATAGCAATCTTATGTTCATGACCAACTTAATGGGGTTGTATCACGATGCTGTTTTACAAAGCCACAGCCAGCTTCAGACTCACACATTCTGATTTGGCTGTGGGTGGATCTACAGCAATGATTTGTATATCAGTTCTGCTATTCCTAGCAGATCTTATTACTGTGATATGACTGCTGGAGGTTTGTAAACAGCAGTGCAAAAGACTATGCAGCTCTAAATGGTTAAAGCTTGTCAGTAAGTAATGTAAACATGGGTTCAAGATAACAAACACAGCAGGGAGTAACATCCCCATCTTGTCCACTGCTCCAGTCTGTAATAGAAGAGAGGGATGGCCTGTAACTAGGGAAGTTTGCGTACAAAAGCAGGAGATATGACCTGCACCTAACTTTGAAGAAAAGCAAAATCAGAACAGCAATGTATTTAGTAATAGTCTTTATTTATCTTTGCTTACACGTTTAAAGTTCATTAATGAAACAGGAATATCCCATTAATACTAGCCAAAAAATAAAAAAACTGTTAACTAGCCATCCTTCTTAACCTACAGATTCAGCCTAGGTAAGGCATACCCGTTATTTGGGTAAAGAAAAGAAGATAATCTGCTGGTAAACCTAGTGTTCTCTATGAAGTTAACTAAGAAAAGTACGCAACCTGCCAGATTTCCATATTTATCATATAAAGGTACTTGTAATCCCTTATTATCCGCGTTTGTTCAAGGTTGCTATACCAGGAATCTCCAATTCCTGCTATATGAATACTTGAAAAAAATACTTGAAGCAACCAATTATGTATAAAATCTTCAAACTTTACTTCTTACAAAATATAAAACATATCATAGCCTAATTAGGCTTACCACACATTTTTCATCCTATGAAGGGTAGCAGAACAACACTCATTCCATTCGTGGAAGAATTCAAAGTCCCATGAATGTACGTTTGTAGAGCAGTGGAGCCGCTGCACTAGGTGCAGAGCACGTGCGACGTTTCTGAGGTGAATACCTCTTTCTTCATGCCTGAAGAAAGAGGTATTCACCTCTGAAACGTCGCAGGTGCTCTGCACCTAGTGCAGCGGCTCCACTCCTCTACAAACGTACCCACATGGGACTTTGAAATCTTCCACGAATGGAATGAGCGTTGTTCTGCTACCCTTCATAGGATGAAAAATGTGCGGTAAGCCTAATTAGGCTTATGTTTAATATTTTGTAAGAAGTAAAGTTTGAAGATTTTATACATAATTGGTTGCTTCAAGTATTTTTTTCAAGATTTCCATATTTACCATCAAGAGATGTTGGCAGATGGTTAGGCAGCATTTTACACATTGTCAACGGACATCTTCTAAACTTTAGCAGAATTTTGAAAAATGTTATTTCTGAGAATGGAAAAAACAAGATAAAAAGAAATGTAGAATAAATGCATTACTGGCAAATGTCCTGGACTTCTTATATACATTACAAATCATATTGGCATTATATTTTTAATTGTTGTAAGATAATATGTACTGAAATCATTTAGAACAGGTTGACCTGCAGATGACATTGTCCTAGTATCTGTAGATACTTCACATAACAAGCATATGGTTGTAAACTATGTACCTGAAATAGGGACATAACTAGTATTCAGAGGACCCATGACAAAATGAGATTGGCCACCGCTACCTAACAACAGGAATCTGAAACAGCAGCACAAGTAGCAGTAACTGTAAGGGTTCGGTAGATTTGCTGGACCACCGCAAGCCATGATAGCTTAGCCATGCCAGGGAGCGGAGTCTAAGTAGCCCCTGGTATTCACCAGAGCCTGCCGCAAAGCGGGATGGACTTGCTGCGGCATGAGGCTACCAGGTCGCTACCCCTGAGGTGACGTGCTTGCGATGGCGGCCGGGGCACTGCGTGGTACAGAAACGTAATCCGGAGGTGTAGTCAGGGACAGGCAGGAGGTTAGGACAGGCGGCAGAGGTTCGTGGTCAGAGACGGGCCGAAGGTCAGGGCAGGCGCAAACAGCAAGGTCAGGAACGTAAGCAGAGGCGGACTGGTACACGGAATCATTGGATACTGGGACTCACTAACGACACGTAACACACACCAACAACTGGAAAGAGTGTTGGGGGCGTATTCCTTACATAGGACCAGCGCCCGGCAATAGACCAATTACCGGGACACTGGCCCTTTAAATGCAGACCAGCCGTTGCGCGCGCGCCCTAGGCAGCGGGTACGCGCGCGGCGGCAGGGACGGACCGGAACGGCGTTCACAGGAGCATGGAGTGGTAAGAGACCGGCGCCCGCCAGCAGGGGGATGGTCGCGGGCAGCCGCGGCACCGGCGCCGGACCCCGTGCGGGCAGGGGGGCGGCCGCGAGGAGCAGCGGTGCCCGCGGCCCCCATGACAGTAACAAGCTGTATGGATAATATTGCAATGTATCAGTTCTAGCTGACAGAAAGCTATCAACTTTACACGGCAGAGGACAAATACCGGTCTGTTTATCCGACCGGTATTTGTCTGGTTTTTGTGCCGGGCACACGACCGCAGGGGGGACGGCTTTTCTCTGCGATGAGCCCTCCCCTTTCCCATTCACATGGTTATATTTTGTCCGAAAACCGGACGGAAGAATGAACATGCACAACGCATTTCGGGCGGCCGGCGGTTTGAAAAACAGTGGGGGATGCTGCACGGGTTTTCCATAGCGGCCCGGTGTGTTAGTTTGCGGCCGGTTTTTCAGATGCTCTGCAAAACCGCAAACTGTCTGAAAAACCAGCCGCAAACCCTTATTGTGGGGTCATGCCGTTATAGTTACACCCATCAATGGAAACCAGGTTTTAGAGGACCTGTGACATCTTATGACGTGCCTGTTTTAGTAAATACCAGTGTTCTCTCTAAAATAATATTTCTGGAGCATTTTGCATAAGATAGATATATCTCTATCTCGTGTGGTTCCCCAGTTACTATTCCTAGAAAATCATCACTGGGTGTTACCAATTGACAGTATATCCCTGCACATTCTGACCTTATCCAATCAGTGCTGACAGTCAGTGTGTACAAGGACACACTCCTCTGATAACTGGAATGGTAACACCCATCTGACAGATTCGGTAATACATTTCTAGAAGGAAAAACAGGAGAACAGCACAACATAGAGTTATAAGAGAAGATGCTGCAGGATTGTTGTGTCATAGCGAACGTATGTCAGGATATGTCACAGGTCCTCTTTAAAATACTGCAGTTTATCAGATTTGTTTTATACATTTATGAAATGCTTTCTTTAATAACAATGTTAAAGCATATGTCAGTCCATGGAACCAGCTGTGTAAAGATGGGTTTAGCTATAAGAGTATGTTCACACGGCTTATTTTAGGGCGCATTTCGCTGCGTAATTTGCGGCATACTGCGCTTAATATGTGGGGAAATGCGCCCCATAATTACGGTAATCCATAGCTCTCATAGAGAACTGTGGATTATGCCTCCTCTCCCCGCTCGTACAATACGATCGTATTGTACGTGCGGGGATATAAGTAACATGTCAATTCTTTGCGGCGAATACGCGCCACGAGTAATGCATATCTATGGGACCAGTGGGCTGCTGGGCCCATGCGCCGCGAAGCAGGAGTACGCGCGTATTAGCTTGAGCTCCCGAAACACACGATGTACTGCGATGCATACTGTATGCGCCGCAGTGAGCATATCCTAAGGCCATGTTCACACGGCTTAAAATGGACCTTATTTCGGTCCGTAATTACGCGCCGAAGTGCGCAAATTACGGGCTGAAAACGGCCCAGTCATAACGGTAATCCACAGTTCTCATAGAGAACTATGGATTACGTCTCCTCTCCCTGCTCGGCGAATCCGCCGGGCGGGGAGATAATTGACATGTGAATTACCTGCGGCGTATACGCGCCGCTGGTAATGCAAGTCTATGGGCCGGCGAAGTGCTGGCCCCCCGCTCACTCCCCCGCTCCGCCCCCGGCCCACGGCGTAACTGCGGGGCGTAATTACGTCCCGCAGTTAAGCCATGTGAACATAGCCTAAGGGTGCTCTATTTACAGATGTGTTGCACAGACATTAGTAAGTGATGTTTTTAACAAAGTCTTTTTTTCGAAAGCATAGTTGCTTCATATAGAAAAAGGTATGTGGTCCAGACATATTCCAAAAGGACACTCCTAGGGCGACATGTATGATTTTTGGCATTAAGATGCCAATTTTCATGCGCATTATATTAGTATAGAATGCGCCTGATTTATGAACCTGCACTAACCGGGTCATAAATCTAGCCCCAAGGTGACATTTCTGGCTCAAGTATACCACTTTGAAAGTGGTTTATCTGTTCCAGCAGTAATGCTCCTGGAATTGGCTTACTGAAGCTATAAAGCTATAGCTTCGTACGGTTCTAGTGCGCCCCGCCTCCTGCACACCCTCCGAAATCAGGTGCATTACGAAGTGCCGCGGGCACTCTGTATTGCGCATGATATTGGCATGCATTCGATTTACACCTATCGTGAACGGGGCTGTGCTAGATGTCGGGCTTAGAAGTCACCAAACTTTTGGGGCAGCCCTGTTCATACATACCGCCCCTAGTGTGTCACTTATGTACTACATAATGTCATTGAACAGTTAAGTAGAAGACCGAAAAATGTTTTTTTCATAGCCATACTTTGTGTATAAAAATCTCAATCAAGTTTCATCTTGATGTAACAGTTATACATTATCAGGAGCAACATACTGGTTACCATTGGAACTTAGCAACTTTTAACAAAAAAATGAAATTCCAGCATTCTATATGTCATATACTATTGTAGCATAGGATCTAGCACAATTTACATGCAAAGGATTTAACCTTGTAGTTTCCTTGTGGACAGCTATGGCTGTGAATGATGGATCCTATATCAACTCTTCAGCACAGGCCCTTATCTAAGGAATACAGAATACTCCAGGTGCCCTATGATCTCCTTGCCAGCTCAGCTGATAAAAATTACACACATATTGTCTGCTTGAATGATCACCTAATATAAATTACCTTATTTTAGATATTCAATTATGGTGCCCCTTCTCAGTAGGAAAAAATAGAATAACACTTTGTACAGTGTATAAATGGTTATAAGCAGCCGCCAATGTTATGTAAATTAAGCTTAATCACTGCATAATTCCACCACTTTGTGTTTATATTCTTCAGTTTTTAAAATCTGTATGGTTGCTAGCAGTGATTTGGACCTACAAACTGTAAACCTAGTACTCCTTACAGCTGAGACTTTTAAATGTATTCAGTTTAGGCAATCCTCTGTGAGCTAAATAAACTGGTCTCCAGGCAGTGGGATACATAGGAAACCTAGGGGGCCTAGCAAAACTCAAGAAAGGCCAACAGAAAAAGAAAAATGCACTGTACACACATTTAATTATGCTGCTATTAGGTTTCTTCATAAACATGGAAGGGGATTCTTTACTGTAATAGCAGTAAGAATATGAAAATCTCTGCCAGAGGAAATTAATGCAGTAATGTAACAAGTTACAGTGACTAGGTTTCTATAGTAGGATCGTTGATCCAAGGATTTATTCGATTTCCCTGGCGGGAACCCCAATTTGGGGTTTTCCAGGGTTTTCCTTTATAAACCTGGCTGAGGCTGAACTGAATGGATGCACATCTTTTTTCAGTCTTACATACTTTGTGACTATGTACTATAAAACTGTGTACAATGTCCAAATAATGCTGTAGCTGCAGCAAGAGGAGAAATCTCCACATTTCTGCTCGAAAAGTCCACAACACATAAATTATGCCGTTCAATTTTTTGAACTGCAGTAAGCCTTAGAATCCAAATTTTCCATTATGTGACTAGGAGTTAGAAAAATATTCAGGCTTTCAATGGATAATATCAGTAAGCATCCATCTTTGCATACAGTTATAGAGCCATGCCCTACCTCCCCTGCAGATTGTTCTTTACAGCAGGGGTATGTTCACATCTGAACGTTACTCTCCATGGGCCCTCTATGTCTAAATACCTGCTATCAGGTACCCAGATGTATACTGCAGCACCATTGCTACATAACCATAGCTAAAAAAAGAGTAAACCTAGTCAAATTGTAACTACATTTGCCCTATATCTGGCTATACGCAATTAATTTGTTGGGTAGAACAAATGTTTTTCTCTTCCACAAAGAAGTTACATACAGAGCAAAGGTTGTTACAGAAATATCTGGAAGCCTTCCAGAAGGTATTCAGACATATAGGACCTACAAATGTAGCATTCAGATGTGAATCTACCCTAGGGGTATGTTCACACGGCGTAATTTCGGCACAAATTTGCCACGTATTTGCACTCTAATACGGGTGAGATGCACGTTGAAATTACAGTAATTCATAGCTCTCATAAAGAACTTTGGATTACACCTCCTCTCCCCGATTGTTTTGTACGTGCGGGGAGATAAGTGACATGTCAATTATTTGCGCCGAATATGCACTGCGAGTAATGAATGTCAATGGAGCCGGTGGGTCCCCCCGTGGCCATGGGGACGGCCGCAAAACCGGGCAAATACCAGTCAGGTAAACTGACCGGTATTTGTCCGCTGCCGTGGAGACGCAGCCTAAGATTTGCAGAGTCTGAAGGCTAAGTCAACACCTTAACCCTTTCAGGTAACAGCCATTTTTTGCGTTATGGCCTTCTAAGAGCCATAACTTTTTTATTATTTTTCTGTCTACATAGCCGTATGAGGGCTTGTTTTTTTGTGGGACAAGATTTAATTATTTATGGTGCCATTGACCATATCATATAGTATACAGAAAACGACCAACAAATTCAATGTGGTATAGAACATGAAAAAAATGCAATTGCGCCTTCTGCGGAGGTTTAGTTTTTATGGAGTCCACTTTTCCGTATAAATTATGTGTTATTCGTATTCTGTAGGTTGATATGATTCAAGAGATTTTATTTCTATTTTTTTACATTTTTGCTAAGATTTTTCTGTGATGAATAACTTTTTTGTTTGTTTTTTAGTCTTTGGGCATGAGCTCATTTTTTGCAATCTTAAGTGTAAGGGTATGTTCACACGACGTCTTCACTCTGTATGAACATACGCTTTTCAGATGCATCTCTGGGTCCATCAGAACGGACCCAGAGACGCATCTAACAGTTAGTAGTGACTTTATCACTGCCAGCAACGAGGAACACGCAGCGCCATTCACATGAGAGATCGCCGCTGCGGGTTTGCCCTGCGCCTGTCGGGTCCGCTTTACGGACCCGATCAAAGAATTACATGTCATTTCTTTGATCGCATCCGCAAGATGGACCCGATAGGCGCGATGCAAACACACAGCGGCGATCTCTCATGTGAATGTCGCTGCGTGTTCCTCATTGCCGGCAGTGATAAAGTCACTGCTAATTGTTAAATGCGTCTCTGGGTCCGTTCTGATGGAAATAATGATTTGATCCCTTGCTGATTGTGTAAGTTTGCCCACTGACAAAGAAATTAACAGTCTATAGTTTTAAGGGTAGGTTAATTTTAACATTGAGAAATAGAATAACAAAAATAAAATCCAGAAAATCACATTGTATAAATGATATACATTTATTTGCATTTTGCAGTGAGAAATAAGTATTTGGATGTACGGGTATGTCCAAATGCGTGAAGGGGTTAAGCTCTTTGTCATATTCCTCTAACCATTCCTGAACTAATTTTCTAGTTGGCAGAGCACATTTTTTTCTGCTGAAATATGCCAAAGAAGTAGTTGTGAATATCATTGTGGTAAATAGGTCTCTGGGTCCACAACAATGTTTAGGCAGGTAGTCAAAGTAACATTCATATGAATACCAGGTCCCAAGCTTTGCCAGCAGGACATTGTTCACTGTAACTGCTGGCTTGCCATTTTGGTGCCATCTTGTGCTGTCAAACATACATGCATGACTCTTGCCATTGTTCAACAACAACATTAATTTCTACTTTAGGACAAGCTGTAATCAGTGCCCAAGAAGTCACCCAACAACGTGACTGCAAAGTCTATTGTTAAAGTAACAAAACATATCCATCAGCATTTACTAAAGAGCATGGTAAAATCCCTGAAACATTGCATATAATAATATATAGTGTCATAAATAGAAAGGACAACACTAATTTGTACATTAGGACAAGCTGCAATCAGGGCGCCCAAGAAGTCACCCAACAATATGCCTGCAATGTCTATGGTTAAAGTGACAAAACAGAGTGGTTTAAATTGCCATTTAATTTGAGGAGATGATCCTCTGATCCTTATCTTCATTATATGACTGTACATAGTGTTTTTCTTTCTTTCTACAGATTATTTTATTTGGCCTTGGCCTTCAGGAACACAATAGAAGTGGCATCCATTCTCCGCTGCTGACACTGCATTCCTTTTATCTCATAATAATATCACCATCTCATTTTTTCTCACATAAAATGTCTGTCAAATGAGTAAACATAATAATAACCTGGAAGAAAAGCAGGTTCCAACAGTCATTATATGAGATTTGTATCTGGTCACTAGTCTTTAAGCCAATGATGTATTGTTCAACCTTGTAACAGATGCTTTATGAAATTTCACATAAAATGATGTTAGTCTGTGCAAGTGAGGACTGTCTTCTCAGCTGCACATGGTATCCTAAATTATAGTTCAAAAACTAGTAAGGCACCGAAAATAAGAAGAAATGTCATCTTGTGTTATACTTTTAGACTATGATGGCAGTGTTACTTGCAAGCCAAGGTAATGTTGAGATTTTAGGCTGTATTTACTTTACTGTTGAGGGTGGGGCGTCCATCAAGCTTTCTGCTATCTTTTATTTGCTTTGATATTTATACCATGATTTGGGGCATTTATAAGGCATCAAGGGGGCCCCCCACATATGAAACCCCCATTATAAGCCAGAACAGAGAGCTCCCTGGTCGCCATGTAAATATGCAGCAGATGTTGATGAAATACTAAAGTGTTGCCAGAGAAGCCTTCTCCCAGCAAAATTTAAAATGTAACCAAGTCCCCAGGGAGGGTTTTCAGCCCTTTTTCAGCCGGTTTGGGTTTTTTTAGACCGCCTAAAAACCCCCGAAAAAAATTTTCAAAATTTTTTTTGCTTTATGAAAAACCCTGCAGCCGTCCCCACTGCAAGGTTTTCCCCCCTAGGTTTTGTCGCCGGCGGACCCGACAAAACATTGAACATGCACAAACTTCGTCCGGTTTTCCGGACGGAACATTGCAATTTAATGGGAGGGGGAGGGGTGTTCTCCGCCCTCGCGGGAAAAAAACCGCCCCCCCCCCCCGGCCGGGGGACGGGCGCAAAACAGGAAAAACCCGGGCCGGGGAAAAAGGTTTTTTCCCCTGCCGTGTAAAGCCCTAAAAAGCTTGACCGCAACATCAGTGAATACAACCATGGAAGAATGTATGAAGGGAAGGCGTTTGAAGTGAAATTTTCCGTTTCGTTTTCAGTGTATAATGGCCTGAATGTATAAAGTGGTTTTTGGGTTGTTTTTAAAGAGGGTTAAGTTCGCGCGTCTCGCCTTGTGTTAGGCGTTACGAACCTTAGGCGCAATGTAAGCGCCTTTCTGTTTTATTAAAGGGTAAAAAAAAAAAAGCATTAAATAGCATGTCATGAATAGAAACTATGGTACTGATCTGCTGGTGAACCCACAGGTCCTGCACAACCCCCCCCCCCCCCCCCCCCCCCCCCCCCCCCACCCACCCCCCCCCCCCCCCCCCCCTGGACTTTGATTTTGCTGGCTATTGCTGTATGTAGAATAAAGATGAGGAGCTGTAAAAATACATTTTAAATTTAATGTAGTAAAAATTAAAAATTGTAAAATCTGAACAAAAACATCGTTGAGTTATTTAATGTACAACTGGTTTTAGATTCTATTAAATTTAATTTTGGGATATTATATATGTTTATATTATTTTTATATGATAACATGTTTTATTAAATTTAAATAATTTAATTTTATATAGTTTGATAATTATCAGAAATTACTTTTTATTAATATATAGGTGTAAATTGAGTAATAAGGGACATTTTTTCCCTAACAGCAAATCTAGCTCCACTTCGACTCCTCAGGCTTCGGCAGACCACATTGAAATAGATCTGTCTGTCGGAGCACTAATGCGCCTAGTTTTGCCGAACCACATTCATATATGTGTCTAATATTACAGGTGTGGTGCGACACGCCTCCATAACGCCCCCTTATGTTAGGCGTATAATAAAGTGTTGAGTCTTACAAACAACGTGTCTAACTCATTCATTAGATACATTAGACATCGTAGCCGGCTCATTTAGGCACATTTTACGCCAGAAAAGGGTGAAAAACCCGATCATACATGTCTCCCCATGTCTTTCATTTGGAAGAGGTTGTTTCCAATGAGACAATCCCTTTAAAGCTACGAATGTCAAAACCACCATAACTGTGTAAGAAGTAATGTACGGCTTGTGTTAAAGGGAACCACTTACATTGAACATGCTATTTGATCTGCTCGTAGCATGTTATAGAGCAGGAGGAGCTGATCACATTGATAAATAGTTTTGTAGGGAAAGATTCAGTAGAACTTGTATTTTATTTATGTAAATCCTTGTTTTTCTGGTTTAAGGAGTCCAGTAGATGATGTTACCAGTGATTGACAGCTATCTCTGCATGCATACTGGTACAAGGAAGGCTATCAATCACTGATGACCCCACCTACGGGACTCCTTAACTCAGAATGAGCAGGAATGTAAATAAGTAATATACTAAATGTTTCCTCACAAAACTATATATCAATCAGCTCAGCTCTTTCTACTCTGTAACATGCTGCCAGCAGATTAGATAGCATGTTCAATGTGACACATTCCCCTTTAAGTCAAGTTTTTGAGTGGTTAGAAATTCAGTACAGCTTTCACTTAGTTATTTATGTTACTGGAAATCTGGGTGTTAGGTACCAGTGGATTCTCCAGTAGGCCCAAGCTGTGACACAGTAGTGGGCTACTAAAGGACTCCATATGTAATAGAGAAGATTTGGCTGAACTAGTTAATCTTTGTGAAAATAACTGACTAGTTTATGTGTATAGTGGCCTCCTAACCCTCCCTTGATAAATGATGTCATGAAATAGAAGGATCGGACATGTTGAATTTTAACTACTAATTTTTTTTTTTTACTGTTTTCCCTAAAGTTAAAAGGGTTGTCTCATCTCAAAGTTTCTTAGGATGCATGGATGGAATAATGCTGCTTTGCTCTTCACTTCGGGTCAATGTTGAAATTTAGCTATGAGCTCAGTGTTTCGATTTAAATGCAAATTAGATAAATTCTGGTCAGGACCGGGAAAAGCTTTGAGGTAAAGTAAACAGCAGTAATTATGGTCTTTTGTCTAAAAGATCAGATAACAAACAAGCTCTCATTGTCTGAAGTTCTGTGCTATGTGACTTGTGGGGTGATGTATCCCTGCTATGATTAGAACAAACAGCGGGGGGGGGAGAAGTACACGGTCGGTCATTGGGGAACCATAGAGTGCCAAAAGGAAAAAATTTTGTCTCCTTAACAAAAAAAGATAAACAACGCAATGTATTTAGAAAACGTCTTCATTTAGTGATCCCAACATGTTGAAAGCTAATCTTTGTAGCGAGACAACCCCTCTCAGCCATATCCAGAGAAGTCTGGCATTGGCTTTCTTGGTTCTTCCTGCTGAAAAGCTTGCTTGGACTAACATGTGTCTGGTGAGGTTGGGAGGAACAGCTGTCTCCCAAATAAGCTTTTGGCTGTGGAAGCTGTATGGGTACTTTTAAATGTGTGGCAGAGGAAAATCAGCTTTGGAGCTGACCCATGTGACTAATTCACAAATGTCTTTGCCCAGTGAAATATGGAGATGCTTATATTCTACACTGACTGATGCTTGATCCTCAGAATCTTTTTCTCTGTGGGGCACTAAGATATTTCATTCTGATATTGGCCTGGGTACAAACTAGTAGGCTTCCCGTATAGTTGTAGTTAAAGCTAAATTTTACAACTTCTGAATGGCAAATGTTCCTACTTATTCATTAATCATCCATGTTCAAAATTTCTGAACAAAAAATTTTCAGTTTTGTCTGCAAAAGCAGAAAGATGACCCATCTGGGAGCCATACTGGTTATTACTCAGCTTTCTCAGAAATGGATAAAACTATGGAGCAGGTCAATAGAATTCGTAACAACTTAATGACCTGAATTTACTGGTGTGTGTTTTATTATAGGCAGAAATGTTCTTAACTGTAAGTTGTATATTTGCATTGTTGTTGAGATAGTCCCACAGCGGTTTTTGACTTTCTAAATTTGTTTGGGGTTGCATTGTAAGATTGTCAGGGCCAAAATGCTGAATTCTGAGGGGCAAAAAAAAATTGATGCTTTGCTTCAGGTGTTTATTACTAAATAAAATTTCATTTTGGGGGCCGTACTTTGATAAGAGATATTCCCCGAGAATAGCATAGGCCCTGGGTGTTTGGGGTTTATTTTAAAAGGTGCGGGTTTCAGTGTGACCAGAATCACATAGAAGCCGGATTTGAGAGATGCAGAAAAAAGTCCCCCGCAGGCACTGCATTAAAACGTCATGTTCTGCTTTTTGGAAATGAATTTTTAGAATAGTTCAACATTAAGTTTGAGGACAGCTGACATGGGCTGCCGGCTACTTAAGCAACACATTTTTTAGTGTTTGCAAACTGTCATTCGGGGTTTTCTTTATTAAAAAACGGGGGGGGCAGCACTACTTTGTCTTCATACTTTCTGTTTTCTTTTTTTTAAAAACATTAAAAATGAATTTTATTATATTTTTTCTATGACCCGTTACTCGTCTCTGAATTATCTTTATGAACACTTAGTATCATTATGTTTGGCAAACACACTGGCTTTAGAAAGACAGATACATGGAGACATTACAGTGAGAGACGCAGCAGAGCCCATGGCAACCAGTCACCTTCAAATACAGACACAGGAATAATGCACAATTAAAGTCAAAGTTAAAAAGTAAGTGAATCTTTTCTGATTGTAAGCTATATGTCATTCTCTGCATTCAAACTCACAGATGGATTAAAAGTTTACTGGTTCCTTGGACATCATGTAATTAACAATTGGTACAAGTTAAAGTATTGACCAAACACTCAACATAATGCAGCATTAGGGTATGTCCCCGCGGCACAGAGCAAACACCGATCGGATTATCCGGCATTTACTCTATTTTGGGGCCATTTTCACGGCTGCAGGGGGTCGGCTTTTCTCCCGCTTTGCGGAGAAAAGCCCTCCCCCTTTTTCATTGACTGTTTTTCCCCAAAAAAATGGTGGGAATGAACTGTTCAATGTTTTTTGACCGCCGGTGGGTTAAAAAAAGTCTTGGAGAAAAAACCCCCTTTCAGGGGGACCGCTGCATGGGTTATCCATTAATTCCCATAAAATTTGATGGCCGGTTTTTAAAATGGCTTTCAAAACAAAAACCATCTGTAAAAAATGTCTAAAAACCCGCTTTGGGGACCCGCCCTTAAAATGCTGTGAAGATTTGTGGTCCAGAACTCCATTTTTCTTAAAGTGGATGGATGGGCTGCATTGTGTTATATATTTAAAAGTTATTTGGGGGTTTGAATGTATATATTTTTACTATTATGTTTATGGAAATTCCATTCGGATCGCCATCCCTTACTACTTCTTACACTGTAGAAGAGCCCATTTGCACTAGTCAGAAGGCCATGACGTTAGGCTATGTTAAACGGCTTAAAATGGGGGCGTATTTTTAGTCCCTAATTTCCGCGAATGCGCAAATAGGTGGGGTTACGTCCCCAGTCATTACGGTTTAACCAAGTCTCATAAAAACTTGGTTTTTTCTCCCTCCCCCGTCGTCGAATCCGGCCGGGGGAATTTGTGAAGTCACTTTTTGCGGGTAACGCGCGCTTTGAAATGATGTTTGGGCCGGGGGGTCCCGGAAACCCCCGCTACCACCCCCTCCCCCGGGCGTTTTTGTGGGGGTAATTACCCGCTTGCCGTGTGAACTACCCTTTACAGTGAAGTTGCCCACAGCCCTCCCTGAACAAAATGTCACTCTACTCTGTGTAGTGTGACGCTGCATTCGGGGAGGGCTGTGGGCGCCTTCAGTATAGAAGCGCCAGCTTGCTGAGTTGCACACATACTCTGTTTCCCCGAAAATAAGCTATCATTTTTTTTTGCAAATTCAGAGTTTGGCTGCTTTTGCTGATGTTTGTGATGAAATACACGTATATTAAAACAGGTTTTGTTTTTTCAAAATAAATGGAAAAAAAAAAAATCCCCTAAAAAAAAGTCTTTGTGTCTTTAGGAGCAAAATAATATAAGACACTGTCTTATTTTCGGGGGAAAAGGGTACATGCTGTCAGGAGGCCGGGGTATATGTGGAGCACCCCAAGGCCCTCCCTGAACGCAGTGGTCCCACATACAAAGATGTGATATTTTGTTCGAGGGGGCTGTAGGTGGGTCTATTTGCAGCCACTCCTCCTGCTGGGGGCTTTTACACCAGTAGCAGGCCGGCCTCTTCTATAATAATTTAGTAGTAAGGGGGAAAAGCTTTTTTGAACTCTCACTTTTGGTACCACATAAAAAGCAAAAAATAGTTTAACAACTTACCTTCTTTTAAAGGGGGTTTTATCATTTGATAGAAATCAGCCCCAAATGTACGAAAACTTTAAATTTCAGTTTCAAATCCAGGGCGAGTCTTCCCCCTCATAAGGTGTCTCCCCTCAATGAAGAGCTGTGACATCATTCTGTTGTGCAGGAGAAGGGGAGGAGTCAGCTTGCAGACTTCCCGCAATGCTTCTGGCGCAGTTTCAGTTCTGGCGGAGGGGGGCAGAGTTCTCATGCTTCATGATGGCAGAGTTTCAGCTCCAGGTTTCACAAGCTCCTTGTAACCATACCTTATTTGGGGTATTGAAACAGCTGAAAAATGATAACAAATGTGAGAAATCTCCCCTTGCCCCCCTCTCGCTCCCCCTTCTGTTATCAGGCAGGAGGGAGAGCAGCCTATAAAATGGGACTGTAGACTGTTATATGGGGGAAGCACAGAGTATAAGACTGTGTTATATGAGGGGGAGAGGAAATTACTCAGTACATAAAAAACCCCA
>JAODAL010005902.1:0-138913 GCA_025379985.1 Phyllomedusa bahiana | reverse complement strand
TGTTTTTTTGCACACCTTTTATACCCACCAAGCCAGTTCTTGTCACATGACTTCCTTCATGAGCTATGTACTGCGAACATCAGAAATAGGAAACAATTATAATAATGTGACTGTGCATGTTATTGGTAATCACCCCCTAAGATTACTATAAAAAATATTTTATTTAGCTTGTAAAAATACCGTGATTTTTATTGTTGTTTTTTTTTTTTTTTTTAAATTTCCCTTATAAAATTTATATTTGTTTTTTTTCAGGCATTTTTCAAGTCCTTTTCAGGAAATCTATAGGAAGACACCTGAGGAAAAAAAAGACAAACCTAGCGCATGTTGACTTTTTTTTTTTTTTAAAAAAAGGTCATGTATTTAAACAATGTAGAAAAAGTTAAGAAATATGTCAGAAACAAAAAAGTCATTGTTTGTAACGTGTTTTCACATTTCACTACTGGCTATCAGCAAACCTCAATCCTGGTGATTATGCAAGGAGAAAAAAAAGCTGGAATAGATGGCAGGAAAAACTGCTTTTTGAAATTTACCAGGACAAGAAGAGCTGGTATATCCAGTCATCATATTTCTCCAGAACGAGTTAATGGGAATTAGTAGAATACGGAACCTAAATTTATCACATCTGTAACCCCCATATGGTAGCAGTGGTTGGATGCATGTGTGGCTTCTCATTGTGATGATGTGTTGTCATGACAACAATGAATTGAAGCTTTTTGTGAAAGAAGGTAAAAGGTGAGGGGGCAGTTAAAGCAAGGCTACATGCATGACTATATAACAATGCATCAATACTCCACAGGAAATATTGTACTAAGCACAAACAATATGAGCAACATTAAGAAGACTTCTTTTTAAAATCTCTAATAATACCTTTCCTTTATAAAAGTAATTAAAAGGCCATGATCTGCTGATCTCTTGTATGGGGAGAATCGTTTCAGAGATAAGAAAAGACATACAATAGGGGGTTCCACATTTGCCTTTCTGTGAAATTCTTTATCTCTCTGCACTAGCATACCTTTATCTCAAGGATATTTACATGTGTACGTTAAAACCGCATGGCCGAGATTTCATCTTTCAGAGTTTAATCTCCAAAGGGGATGAGTGGACATTTTTCCTGTGCAGTTCCTGTTACTTTTTATGATATTTTCCATATAAGGAACTGTGAATGTTATTGTGTATTCTAATTTATAATATATATATATATTATATATTATATATATATATATATATATAATATATATTATATATATATATTATATATATATATATATATATTATATAGTACATATTAATGTGTGTTGTTATATTGCACTGTTTATGATCTGTTTAACTATAGGTGCTACAAAGTGGTGGGCCGCGATACACAGCAGCACCTCCATGTTCAGTTGTGGCCATTGGCAATAAGAACTAGCAGAAGGGTAGCTGCAGGGATTGCAGCTGTCGCATTTGTGACCGGGCCACTGTACTAGATAGGTCACAGGTCCCCCTCACTACACAGCTGCATTGATTAGTCATGTAAGCCAAGTACCGAGATAGGCTTTCCGGAATACAGCGTAATCACGGACGAAGAAAACGACTCCAACACCAGTTTAATAAAAGTGTAGTTTAATGAACTTTTCAGGAAAGTATGTTCAACAAATTTCCCAAACACACGTGTACAAAGTTGTGACTGAGACCCCTGTGCTACACCGTGCGGCGCTAGGAGTATATCCTCGGGATGCACGATAAGTTTACCCACCCACGGGGTTCGGAAAGGCCGAACAACCTATACCTTTTAATACTGTACAAAGACAGGAACAATTGTGTGTTGTGCCATTCAAATGCACGCTCGAGGTGTAGCACAGCAGCTTACAACTTAACTAGCTCTACCCGCTATTCCCAGAAAATATACATATCATACAGAGAAATACATGCAAATGGGTTGCAAGAGTAATAGTTCTAGGATAATCCTTCTCCGATGCTCCTAAACAGAAAACATACTGGAAATGACACTTATGGCCTGACACAAAATCTGCCCTAACTAGACTAACTACAGGCCTACAAATAGTTCTAGGTTCATTGGCATGCACATGTTATTTGACCTGGGTTTACCTTCGGTTTGTGGACAGTCACTGCTCAGAGTTGCGGGTCTCTGCCGATGGAGTCGAATATCCAAGATGGTGGATGTTTCTCTCTGTCTCCTACAGAACGTCACGGTGCTTTCCAGCAGCAATGCAGCCGGCTGAACTCTTCTCTCTCTCAGGAGTTGATCCCAGTTCATGGACTCACAGCAACAGGAGAGCTGCGCCAATCTGCGGCCAGCATTAGTGATGAGCGATTACGTTGACTATCGTCATCGGGGCGATAGTCGATATCGGCAATTATCGAGACGATTTTCGATAGTCGATAATAGATTATCGCCGATGACCATTAAAGTCTATGGGAGAGGAACAACACCTTCATTCTTACACCCAAACAGGGCTGGAGAAGCTGGAATTAACATCCACAACAGTCAAATTGATACGTGCTACATCTTAGGCAACACACTTAGGTTATAAAAGCCACAGAAAAAAAGTCACAGACCATTCACTATCCCTGTCTTGCACCACAGCATGACCCTTAGACCTGCATGACCCACAAATTAAAAAGTGCCAGAAAGCAGTATGATTTTGAACCAACATTTTACTTGAACTGGACATTGAATATCCCTGTCCTGGAACGCAGCATGAGCCCCAAACCTGCATGACCCCAGATTAAAAAGTGCAGGAAAAAGGAGTCTTTCAACCACCATTTTAGTTGAACTGGACATTGACAATACCTGTCCTGGGCCACAGCATGAGCCCCAAACCTGCATGACCCCCAGATTTAAAAAGTGCCACAAAAAGGACTCTTTGAACCACCATTTTAGTTGAACTGGACATTAACTATATCTGTCCTGTACCGCAGTATGACCATTAAACCTGTCTGACCCCCAGATTAAAAAGTGCCGGAAAAAGGAGTCTTTGAACCACCATTTTAGTTGAACTGGACATTGACTATACCTGCCCTGGGTAATCTACATCTGTTCAAGTCTTCCTGTACCTCCCTTGTACAATTCAGAGGAATATTTGTATCAGCTATTTTGTGCATGCCAGTTTTTAGTAGTTTAATTCTAGAAAACACATTTTTAAAATAGGATGGAATCCCACCACGTCTTTGTTTCTCTATTTTAATAAATTATAAAATGGGTTGTCACACTACAGGGATTGCTAGCTATGTTAAAGATCTTGCAAAATCAGGTCATTTTGCAAATATGTGTCCATTAAAATGTCTACAACTTATTCCTGTTTTTGGAAGGACCCATCACCCTTGAGCCACTTTTGACAATTGTGAAGAACAAATTGTCTGTTTGGAAACCAAATTTTTTTTTATAATTGGACCTGCAGTATAGCTGCATTTCACAAAAAAAATGCCCCCAATAATTCAATAGCATTGACCACTTGAGCCACTTTTGACAATTATGAAGAACAAATGTCTGTTAGAAAACCAAATTTTTTTTTATAATAGGACATGTAGGTGTAGCTGCTTTTAACAGCAAAATGCCCCCAAAATTCAAACATGCCCGTTAGCAACTTTTGACTCAATTGCTGAAGAACAACATGTCTATTAGAAACCAAATTTTTAGTATTGGACCTGTGAGTATAGCTGCATTTCAGCAAAAAATGCCCCCAAAAAATTCAAAACTTGAAGCTTTGAGCCACTTATGACAATTGTGAAGAACAATTTCTGTTAGAAACAAATTTTTAAGAATTGGCCTGTAGTATTGCTTGCATTTTCAAAGCAGCAACTTGACCCAAAAAATTTTAAAAATTACTTCTCAGCCACTGTTTAAAATTGGGAGGGAGATAGCACCTCTAGAAGCCACATTTCGGATCCAAAGGAACCATGATTATAGCTGTATCTCACAGCACCATGACCCCACCAAAAATTATAAAAATGACTTTAGCCACTAGTTAAAACTTGTGAGGGAGAAATGCCAATTAGTAGCCACTTTTCTGTTCCAAAGGACCATGATTATAGTGGATCTCACAGCCCATGTCCCCAAAAAATTATAAAAATGGAACTTCTCAACCACTGTTTAAAAATTGTGAGGGAGAATGCCACTTCTTAGAATAGAAGCCACATTTCTGTTCCAAAGGACCATGATTATAGCTGTATCTCACAGCAACATGACCCCAAAACCATTGACAATGCGAAAAATTCTAAAGATGAAGTGAGTAAATGGAATACGGTTTTGTCATGAAACCTTGGTGTCTTTTACAGTCTCCTCACAGCAAAACCAGCAAAATGAACTTTTGGGAACTGAGAATAAAAATTGCAGTAAGAAATGATCATTTTAAAAAAACATTTTTCAAGAGGACCATTTCTGTTTGAAGAGGAATGTGAAGTAGACCGGCAACTAATCGGTGACCTCGGCAATTGGGGCCACAACATCATCAGAGATCCATGCCTGATTCATCTTGATGAAAGTCAAACGATCCACATTATCTGTGGAAAGCCGGATGCGTTTGTCTGTAATGACTCCTCCAGCTGTGCTGAAGGTCCGCTCAGATATGACGCTGGCTGCTGGGCAGGACAACACCTCTATGGCGTGGCGAGCGAGCTCGGGCCATTCATCCATTTTGGATACCCAGAAGTCAATTGGGTCCGGAACACATCCAAAAACATCGGTGTTGAGACGCAGATAGTCGTGCACCATGATCTTAAGCTGGTCTCTGTGTGTTGTATGTGTGCCCTGCATTACATGCGTTGGTGAGGTGGTAAATAAAGATTGCCAGAGGTCACCCATTAGGCTTCTGCCACATTGCCTGCTGCTGCTGTCGCTACGGCTACTTGGCACTCTACTGCTGTCACGTCGCTGACGTTGTTCCACCGTGACATTTGAAGAACGTGAAGCAGACGAAACAGATGTCTCCAGTTGATCAATCAGCAAGGTCTCCATTTCCTGCATTTTACTCTCTATTTGGGTGGGTGGAAGGAAAGTGCTGAGTTTTGTTTTGTACCGGGGATCCAGGAGGGTGGCCACCCAGTAACTGTTGTTCATTTTGATGGCCTTAATGCGAGGATCATGTTGGAGGAAATGGAGCATCCAAGCACTCATGTGAGAGATGGAGCCTTGATTTCCCAAGCCTCTGGGTCGAGGGGCACTAGCAAACTGATCTTCCTCATCTTCCTCCTCCGCCTCAAATTCGCGCGACCTCTTTCAAAGGCAGGGACGTCGGTAACGTCGGTGTCTAGGAATACCTCCTCATCCTCCGCTTCCTCCGGCACAGCTTCAACACAGCCCTGACTTGCCTCAGATGATGCACCCTGAGAGCTGATGCGCCGCCTTGCACTAGCCCTGGACCCCGAACCACTGCCTAATGAAGACCGATAAAATTGTGAAACTGTCGGGCCTTGTGGATTCGACGGAGAGAAAGGCTCCTGTCCGCATCTGTGTCCGTCCCTCCTCCGTCGCTGGTGGGACCTGATGTTTCAGAGTGTCCAACGATCGTTCCAGAACTAAGATCACCACAATGCTCATGCTGACAAGGGCATTGTCCGCACTGACCATTTTGGTGGCTTCTTCAAAACTGGCAAGGATGGTGCAGAGCTCTTTCACCTGCCTCCACTCTCGGTGGCTCAACACCCCGAGGTCCGCACCGCTGCTTGTCAGGCCATGTGTCACTTCGTACTGCGTAATGGCATTGCGCTGCTGCCACAATCGCTGGAGCATGTGGAGGGTGGAATTCCAGCGTGTTGCCACGTCAACAATGAGACGGTTGACGGGGAGGCCGAGCTGACGCTGCAACGCAGCCAGGCGGGACGAAGCAGGGTGCGAACGGCGGAAGTGCGAACTCAGACCTCGAGCCTTCCTCAGCAGGCAGTCCAGACCCGGGTAGCGCTTTAGAAATTTCTGGACGACGAGGTTCATGACATGTGCCAGGCAAGGGATGTGCTCCAGATCTTAAGGGCGGCCAGCAGATTTCGACCGTTATCGCACACCACCTTGCCTGCCACAAGGTTCTTGTCACCCAGCCAGCGCTCGGTCTCGTTGCGGAGAGCCGTCCACAGCTCTTGACCTGTGTGTGGACGGTCTCCAAGACAGATTAATTTCAACACGGCCTGGTTTCTCTGGGCACGTGATGCCACCAGAGGACCTTGGGGGAAAGAGCCCTGCACCATCCCTGCGGTTTTGAAGAGCGTGCGCCGAGCCTGAGAGCCACCGTCACCACCAGAGACATCCACCCAGCTCACCCAGTGAGCTGTCACAGAGATATAGCGGCCTTGGCCGTGCTTACTAGTCCATGTGTCGGTGGTCAGATGGACTTTTCCGGACACAGATGCAGACAACGCGCTTGAAATTTTAGATGACACGTGGCTGGCCAGGGCAGGGACGGCTTTTCTGGCAAAGAAATGCCTGCTCGGCATCTGGTATTGGGGGCAGGCAAGGGCCATGATGTGGCGGAACCCATCTGTGTCCACCAGACGGAAAGGCAACATTTCCAAGGCCAAAGCCTGGCAATGCCGACATTCAGGCTTTTGGCTTTGGGATGGTTTGGGTTAAAGTGTTTCTTCTGCTCCCAAACCTGGAAGACAGAAGGCTGGCTGCTAGACTGGCCGCTGTACGGTGCAGGTCGTCAAACTGGGGAAGGAGAAGGCGTAGGATGGGTCTCTGGTGGTGCTGGTGGTACTCGGGCGACGGTGGAGGCGAAGCGGAGGCTGATCCCTGATCATGTCTCTGAGAGACATGGGCAGCTGAGGAACGCTTGGTGGTGGCGAGGAGGAGGAGGTGGAGACAGAGGGTGTGACAGTGGTTGGAAGCCCGGGCATCGGTGTGGCCTTTTTTGGCCAAGTGTTGCCTCCATTTCAACTCAATGCATTCGCTGCATGTGACTAGACAAGTTGGTGGTGGTTAAACACCTAAGATTCTTGCCTCTACTGATGCGTTTACGGCAAAGTCGGCATATGACATCGCTGGGTGAATCAGAGGCTTGCTCAAAGAAGGCCCAGGCTTGAGAGGTCCTGGACCTTTTTGACGGCGATAAGCGAGGAGCGGGGTTTCCGCTGACCGTGGCTGGCGGAATCATCTCAGCGGACTTCTGCGACCGCCCTCTCCCTTTTTGAGGCGGGACCCGTACTGACACTACCCCATCGTCTTCCTCCTCGTCCAGTGATGAAGCGCTCGCAAGCAAATTCTGCTGAAAAGACCATGTTGGATCCGCAATGTCGTCATCATCATCATCATCAACACAGGTGACTTGGTCGTCCTGACATTCTGCATCCAGGAGCTGCGGGCTACAAGCAAGAGGCACTGCAAGGCGTTGCCGACCGCCCGGGATTTTTGCCGATTGACCGGCTTCCTTCTTCTCCTCTGATGGCATCAGTAAATGGGCGTCAGAGCAGACAAAATCATCCTCTTTGGTCTCTTGGTCTTTGAAATGCCTTCGACCCCAACCGCATTTTGTCATCAAAGAGGTCTTCAGATTAAAGGATTATCCACAGTGGTTGAGTACACGATTGTTAACATTTAGGGCTGCATTCGACTCATGTTGGACGGTATGTGATGATGCGATGAATGACATTTGTAGACCGTGACTGGCAGGGACGAGGTGGTAAGGGACTGCTGGATGCAGGTATGCATTAACCCTGAAGAAATGATTGGCGACGTGTTCGTTACTGAGATTCTCAAGGGCCCTGACCCAGCGTTGACAGGCCTGACGGTCAATGCAACCGATGATACGTCTGGGTCATGCGTGTTGTCGCCAGAACTGGAAGGAGCACATTCTCTCGTTACCTCTACCTCCATGTCTTACCCTCCTCTTGCTCGCTTACCACCTGGCATTTTGCTCCATGTTTCAGAAAGATAAAATTTAAGAAGGTATGGAAGAGTTTTTGTAAGTCTCTTATTACAAGACGGCAAATACACAGTCTATTCTTAAACTCCCTCTAATTTTCTACAGCCAACTAGGATTAGTAACTGAAATGTTTCTTGCGAATACCTGTGAAATTGCGGTTCTGGTAGAAGAACCGTAGACAAAAATTCATCAGTGTTCGTTCCTTCAGTCCCGGGATTTACAACTGCCAGCTTAGGACTAGAATTTGATATGTTTTCAACAAAATACATACAGGTGCACTATCTGCGCCAAACTGAGATTCACCAAGGGAATTATTAAAACTATTCAGAAGTTAAACGGAGGATGAGAAATTGCGTTTTTTTGTGATCAATGACAAACGAGAACAGTTATAGAGAATTGTCGTACTAGTGTGGCTTACTGAAACAAAGTGGACTGCGCCCAAAAGTGAAAACACGTAATAATTGGTGTACGGATAACAAACGGTGGTTTTTGGAGCCTATAAATACACTGCGGTGACTACAAATTGCTGTATTAAAATTTTAGTGCAAGGTGGCTCTTATGGAATATAAGCTGGACTGCGCCAAAGTGAAAAAACACGTAAATTAATTGTGCACGGATAACAAACGGTGGTTTTTTGCACCTATAAATTACACCTGCGGTGTCTACAAAATGCATGTATTCAAATTTAAGTGAAGGGGCCTCTATGAACAAAAGGCTGGACCTGCGCCAAAGTGTGAAATAAACACGTAATTATATGTCGACGGATAAACAAACGGTTGTTTTTTGCACCAATAAATAAAAATGCGGTGACTACAAAAATTCTGTATTAAAAATTAAGTGCAAGGGGCTCTGATGAACAAAACTGGGCCGCTACCAAAGTAAAGAAAAACACCTATTTGTATTGTAATACGGATATAAAAGGTGGTTTTTGCACCTATAAATACACCGGCGGTGGACCCTACAAAATTTCTGTATTCAAATTTAAGTGCAATGGTGGCCTTTATGAACCAAAGCTGGACTGCACCAAAGTGATAAAACACGGTAATTAAATTGTTGTACGGATAATAAAACGTTGTTTTTGGCCCCTATAAATACCCACCTTGCGGGTAACTACAAAATAGCTGTATTCAAATTTAAGTCAAGGTGGCTCTTATGAACAAAGCTGGACTGCACCAACAGTGAAAAAAAACACATAATTAAATTGTGTACGGATTAACAAACGGTGTTTTTTGCACCTATAAATACATCCGCGGTGAGCTACAAAAAATTGCTGTATTCAAATTTAAGTGCAAGGTGGCACTGATGGAACAAATACGGGCCGCGCCAAATAAAAAAAACACCTATTTGAAATGTATACGATAATAAAAAGGTGGTTTTTGCACCTATAAAATACACCTGCGGTGACTACAAAATAGCTGTATTCAATTTTAATTGCAAGGGTGGCCTTTTTTATGAACAGAGCTGTGGACTGCACAAGTGGAAATACACGTAATTAATTGTGTACGGATAATTAAAACGTGTTTTTTGCACCTTTAAATACACATGCGGGTGACTTTCAAAATTGCAGTTATTCAAATTTAGTGCAAGGTGGCCTTTATGAAACAAAGCTGGGGACTGCGCCAAAGTGAAAAAACACCGTAATTAACATTGTGTTGTACGGATAATGAAACGTTTGGTTTTTTGGCCACCTTATAATACACCTGCGGTGACTAAGAAATGTTCTGTGATCCTTTTGTATAGAAAAAGTTGGTCTTTGAACAAAAGGAGCTGCCGCAAAAAGTGAAAAAAAAAATAATTAGATGTGTACAGAATAATAAAGGTGAGTTTTGCACCTATCAAATACACCTGCAGTTACTAGAAAAGATCCTGTATCCTATATAAGTACAGTGCTGCACAAAAAACAAAGATATATTTCTGCATAACTGGCAAAAAAATGTTCTTTCATTACAGGGTCAAAGCAGAGTCTGGGCTGCACAATATCCCATCTCTCCTTTCAAAAGCCTGCCTGTTGCCTGTGTTCACCCCCCCAACCCACCCCCACCCCCGCGGCATGTACAGCACTAGATGCTTCTTTAAAACATTCAGCTAACTAACTAATACTGAAATTCTCTAACATAATTGTTTATTGTTCACAGCTAAAAGCATAGTGTGGTGAGAGTCTGTGGTGAACAAATAGAACTGTTTCGTGAGCGGAAAAACATCAGTGGTACGAGAGTGTATTGTTCTAAAAATGCAAAAACATCTTTATTGATAAACTTACATTAAAACAACAGAAATTATTATAAATCGGCTTATCAAGGAGTCCAAAAAACTCCGAGGCTATGTATTACCAAAACATGCACAAGTGTATAGGTGGAAATGTATATAAGGTGCTCCAATTAAATATACAAGGCAGTATATTATAGGTAAAAAGCTTTCGGGCATTAGACGGATAATATGAGTAGTATAAGTAGTATAGAAAGATATACAATAACCTATAATTAAGTAACTGCGGATAACAATATTGGATATTCATAAATACTAGAGGTCCCAGTTATGAAATCTAATCATGCACAAAGTATATGGAATCAAGTATATATGGGATACTCCTAAGGATACTAAAGGCAGAATCTATGGGTCAATATATATCAACATATGGGTCAGATGGTACTAGTGGTTTATCAGGTATAGCAATATAAGACTCCATTTAGATGAATACTGAGTGGATATAGATGTATTCTCAAAGAAAAAAGGAAGTCACCCAGCTTGGAGGAAATGACAGCCCGGTCCCAACGCTGCGTTTAGCGTTATGCTTTCCTAGGGGTGTTTGTACTGGATGTCGCTCAGTTTAAGTATCTCCAGGTGTAAAATTAATACCAGCTGCGACTGATGCGGCGATGCGCCGTGTTCGGAGGGATGACGGACAAACATGCCCCGTTCGGCCGTCATTGAGAGTGCGCATGCCGCGGATGATGAACACATACGGACACGCGCAACACTATAAGACGCCGGATGCGAGAGCTGTTGTAAGGGAATCCCCACACGGGCATGCGCACAATGCGCTTGCTGAAAGTATGTGTATAGCAATCAACATAAATGTCTTCAAAAGTACTAAATATTAAAATATGGAACCCATATAAAGTATACATAATGAGACTAGCACACAAAGTATGGAAAATACATATAGTATAAATGCGGCATATATCCAATGATATCACTATCGAAAATATAAAGAAGACAATATATGCATATAACATCAAACTCATTAGAGTGCAATGTGCCATCTCAACCTGTATATATACTTCAAAATGCCCTCCCACATAAAAGCAGGGAAAGAGCCCAATATAGCAAAATGCACCATATAGATTGCCCCAAATGCTAAATGAAAAAATGATAAATGGGTCCAAGGTCTCAAAGGTTCGATCCGGCCGTCAATGTCAGTTGTGGAGGAGGTTCCTATCAATGGGGCTATGTATAGAATGGACATGTATGTATATCTAGAGACAAATAAACAGAAGAAAGCTGAAGTTAAAAAACAGATAAAACAAAATGACTGGGTGACGAGGGACAAGGACGAATCTAAGGCGAGACATGGAACAATATGGAAACCCTACACTTAGGTTAAAATCCAAAAATAGAATTTTAAGAAAAAAGAAAAAGAAAAAACACATGCAAGAAGAGCAATCCACACACTGTTTCCAAAAAAATTTTCCCTTAGGGTCAAGTTTGTGGCCCCCCCCCCCCCCCCCCCCCCCCCCTTATTTTTAAAAATGTCTGGGCAAGGTTTTAAGTTGTTCCGTATCACATTCCCTGGGCAGCTATTATCTCGCACATGTTCGCAGTTCCATGAGGTATCTTCAGCTCCGTGTAGGGTCACGCCCAACATACACTTTTTGAACATGGGCAATGGGCCAAGTTATATAACATTCTATGGTGCACACGTGATGTAATGACGAATCTGGAAAGTGTGGCTATTGTCCATAGTTTGTGAACATTTAGTCTAAAATATTGGGGCTTGCTACGCACCTCCCACACGGAAAAAAGCCTTGTATAGGTCCTCTTGAAACTGATGGGATTTTGTTGTTGGGGAATAATAATGGCTTGTCGGTAATCGCCAAGATTCTGTGACCTCTTCGTGTCATGAGGGGGAATTTAGAGATAGTATCGCCAGGACTGGAGTTGTTAGTAATTAGGACCAATGCCTTCCAAGAATCCACGCACAATGCGGACCATTGGTGATTATATGTTGTGATGAAACGATACAGTATTGTTATTGGTTTCTTTTTGGGTTTCGTAACAAGTTGTACCGCGAGGGTTTTTTTTGGCCCGATAATATGCCTTTTTCAAACATCTTTTACTATAACCCCTGATCCAAAAATCTATCACGTAGGTCCATTGCCTTGAGACTCATCGGTAGCATCAGAAGAAAACAGATCTTCGAACACGAAGGAACTGTCCCCACCGGGACGGCCCTGATAGTTACGAAGTGTTAAGGAATGATGAAGCATGCAATAAGGCATTGACCAGGTATCTTTACGTTACACATCGGTTTGTAAGACATCCCATTTGTGTCTGCCCTCAATAAGGATGTCAAGGAATTCCACTCTTTATCATCCGCTTGAAGGTTAGCTTAATATTGTGTTCATTGGAATTCAATTTACCCATGAACATAAGCTGGGGCATAGTTCCCTTCCAAAGAAACAGAATGTCATCTATATACCTTAAACCAACACAAAATTTTGATCAGCTTTCCATGAACTCATCATCTTGAAAAAACCTATGTTTTTCTCCCCAATAACAAGGAACAAATTAGCATACGCGGGAGCGCAAGCCGCTCCCATCGCAAGTACCCTGGCACTGGATATAAAAAACATCTCTAATACAAAAGATTATGTGTTCAGGATAATTGTAACAATTCAGGATTATTTCCATAGAATCTCCATCCAGACCAACTGAATTTGAGAAAAAGTTTTCCACTGCTTCAAGACAGTCCGGTGTTAATGCTAGGAATATTAGGACCTCAATCGTCCGCTATAACTAGGAGTACCCCCCCGGTTCAATACTGACCCCGTCGATCCGCCTCAGGACGTCCGTAGTGTCACGTACATACGATGGCAATAGTTCCACTAAAGGTTTCAAATAGTGGTCAATAAATTTACAAACGGTGTCGCAAAGTCCTCCTATGCCTGACACTATTGGGCGTCCGGGCGGATCAACGGGGTCCTTGTGAACCTTGGGGAGCAAATACAAGGTGGGAATCCTGGGAAACTTAACCAAGAGGTTATCACAAACCTTCTTGGGGATAATCCCCAATTGGTAAGCCCTGTCCACAATCTCATATAACTCCCCAGAAAAGGCTTGAATGGGATTATACGATAGTTTTTTATATGTCTGTTTATCTCTAAGTTGGCGCATGGCTTCTCTCTCATATTTCTCAATAGGCCAAACCACTACATTTCCCCCCTTATCCGCTGGTTTAAAGACCACATCGGTCATTGTCTGTAGCTCTTTCAAGGCTACCCTCTGTTGTCTAGTAAGATTATCCCTATTGCGATATTCAGAAAGTTTTTTCAAGTCCTTACATACTAGTCTCACAAAAATTTCAATCTGTGGACATAAGGACAAGGGGGGAAAGGTGGATGACCTAGGGAAGAGACTTGAAGGGAAAATACCTGGTCTAAAGTCGCTCTGTTCAGACAGTAGTTTCCTCAGGGGATACCCACAAGCATTTCCTCTCCTCCTGAGTCGGAAATGTCCCAATCATTTCCTTGTTTGCATGTAATTTTTTCAAAATCAACTTTCGGGCAAATAAGTGAAGGTCTTTTAAGACTGTAAAGAAATTAAAGTGATTAGTAGGAGAGAATGTAAGACCTAAACTCAAAACCTCTAACTGTGTTTCAGAAAAAGTGTGTAAAGACAAATTGATCACCTTCAATTTGTTTTTCTTGGGGTTTTTTGCTTCCTGTGGAGGAGGTATTGTGTAGTATCTCGGAGGATTTCTGTCTCTCTTGGGGTAATTCGAATTATCACCCTGAGCGCCATTTTGACTTCGTTGAACCCGTTTATACTCCTCATGGGAGACTGTAGAGGACATAGATCCCGATCTGGACCTTGAGTGTGATCTTTCTCTACTCTGTCTCCATCCTATACATTGTCCATGTTGTAAGTCATTGGGTCTCTTTGGCGCTTCTTAGCTTTAGCTTCACAGATTTCTGTTTTTCCCATTTGGAGCATCCTTATCTACATCAAACATTGAAGCTTTCAAGAGCCTCCTTCGATGTAAAATTTCCAAGTTTCATAGAAAAAAAATGTCGCCAACTCAACTTCAATCTCTTCTAGGGCCTTACTATTTGATTGAACCAAAAGGTCCATAAAGCCACGGGAGCAGCCATTAGCCAACTCCTCCCATTTTTCCTATTGAGAGAGACCTAGTACACGTCCTGCTATTATGAGACACTGACACACACAGGCTGAACAGGAAGGGCTGTTCTATGTAAAACGAGGTCATGTGATTTTTCCAGCCAATCACAACCATACACATCCCAGTCATGACGTCGCACACCAAGCTCACCCTGCTCTATTCCCTAAGCTGATTTGCTGGCCGCCAAAATGACAGGAAGCGCCGAAAATGGCGCGATATTAATAGATTATGCGCAGATTTTAACCTAAATTATCATGTGATCGAAAAAATCCTTTCAACATAAAAACCGTGCCGATTTCAATTTTTTCGATAATAATTGCTCAACACTAATTAAAATGCTTCCCTCATGGCCAACATTGCAACTTATCACACATCAGTCTCATCACTTTGCTGTTCTCCTCCCCAACTCCTGGATAGTCACTTTCTTCTCAGACACCTCAACATGAGCAAACCACTTCAAGCCTCAAGCTCAAGCCATTCTCTGGTGATTGACAGGTTCAGTTCCTCACTCCCCACATACCAATCTCAAGCTCCATTTGACTCCACATGACTTCCACAAAATAAATTGTACATATAAAACTGAGGTTTTTTTCTCTTTATTATCAACCAAACAGGTTGTACAAGATGAGAGTACATTAACACTTTCCGTTAAGGCATGAGTAAGGGAACACATCCCGAAGTGCGTCGGCTCTGGTGAGGTCTCTATTGAGCTAACATTTTTGGTTACCTATACTTCCTCATTTTTGCTTAAATGACTTTTGAATTTTTAATGGAATGGAATAAAAAGTTTTTGGAAACCTTTTAAACCATTGAATTGGTTGGACTCTTCACCTGAGTTGGAAGCTGATACACACCTGCTCAAATGTGTTTTTGTTTCCCTACGGATGATTCAAGGGATGAGGTTTTCCCCTTACCGTGTCTCCACCGGGTTTCTCCACCTAAATAGACTAGCTGACTGATTATTGTAACAATCCAACGCAGACGGTACAGGACATTAGGCTAAATATCCACAAACCTTGGTGATGTTCACTAGCAGAACTTCAGTACAGTGAACCTTCCATATTATATTATGTCTTTGTTCACCCAAAACTTAAAGAGTTAGGCTTCCCATACTGTTTGGCTTTAAGCATGTAAGCAAAGGTAAATTATCTTTCTTACCAAATACACTGCTGTTTTGAATTCACTTAATTTCAGAGTTAGAGCAGTACATATCTCCTGCTTGTTTACAGAAGGTTTCCTATACTGCCGAAGCCCTCTCTCTGCTCTAGCATTGGATGGGATGATGACATCACTCTCTGTTGTGTCTTATCAGCAGGGGCTTTTTATTTTCTTTACTGGCATACATTAACCCTTAAAAGAGTTGTAACCTTGTGCATTGATGTTTAGACCCCTCCATCACCAATGTCCCTCTAACAGGCTCATCTAGGAATAGCAAAGCTGAAATGTCAGTCACTAGTGTAGAACCACCTGCAGCCTGAACATGAAGTGGGAGCCTGAAGCTGACTGTGAAGAGCAGGCTTTGTGAAACAGGCAGATGGGAAACCCTTTTAAGGACCTAGTATGAATGAGTGATACCATAAATTCTATTTTGCAGGGTTTATAAGGCTAAAGCACTGTACAATTATATTTTTTTCATTTAAAAATTGTATTCGTCAAAAATGACTTGAAGTTAGCTAAAGACATTTTTTTTTTACTTTTAGAGATAATGGGCGACATGTCCCAATACGAATTCACCATAATTTTGGTGTATTTTGTGGCAAAAAAACTTTTGACGCCATATTCTTGATATAAATGAACTGTGATATACCAAAACTAGGCGCATTATACGCCAGGTACGACAAATTGTAATGCGCCTAAAAAGGTGCATTAAATATAATAGCAATGATACACTGTGTACCTCCATAATGTAATGCGCCTATTGAGGCGCATTACATAGACTACCAATGATACGCTATGCGCCTCGATTGCGCAATGCGTCTTTTTAGGCGCATTAAGTTTACTATGCGAGGTATACCAGATGACAGATTTTTGAAAGGATCGTACTTTCAGGCGAATTTTACACTGACTAAAAGCACCCAAAAACTGCAGCAACAGCGCCAATTTTCGGACATGTCTCCCAAGGTGTACATAGAAAAGAGGGAGCCTATAACAAAATTATGCCCCAGCATGGTTTTGCTAACCAGGACACAGAGACCTGGTGTTTGTTGCCTTCTCATGCCTTTTTTCATGACCCTTGGGCTACTTTTTTGGTAACAGTTTAGCACCTCTAGAGAAGAAGGTCCTGCACAGGTTCTTACAACTATTCAGGGTGGCACCCCTTACCTAAGAACCCCATAACAGCTGCAACTGATGGTCTGACTCTATATTATGTACACATTTAGGCTCAGCTATTTTTTCAACCCAATTAACAATGTATATCATTAATAATTTGTCTAAGACATACCTGCACAACTTGGCAGGAGGTGGGGGATTAAACTGTTTGAGAAAACCCCTGGACCGCTCAGGAACACCCTTGGATGATTTTGGAAAGGCCTTGGACTACCTGTGAACATGCCCAAAATGCCTAAGAATGAGCATGGACTGCCTGGCTGCCTGGTAATTCCCAATTTGGGACAAGGGTTGCACAAGCCTTGCCCCCTTTGTGGTCTGGTTTGCAGGCCACAAAAAAACTTTTGCGGGTCTTATGTTGTGCAGGCCTGGTCTAACACATTAAAAAATTTGAACAAACATATTCAGCTCAATTGCACAAAATCTTCACATATTACCCTCTGATACAAGCATCATAATTTTAGATTTTTTTCAAGTTTTGCATTCATGTGTTTAAGCTACATAATTTGAGTTTCCGCTTTATTGCTGATGTCACATCTTTATTTTTCAGGCTGTAGATTAATGGGTTTACTATGGGGATAAAAACAGCATTAAACAGAGAAAACAGTTTATTGGATTCTGTAGATTTTTGAGATTTTGTTTTAAAATATTGGAAAGCGATAATCAAATAGAGAAGGATAACGACCGTGAGATGAGAAGAACACGTGTAGAAGGCTTTACGTCTTCCGGAGCTAGTGCGGATCTTCAATATGGCGATTATAATAAAAATGTAAGGGGTGAAGGTCAGGAGAAATGGCAGCAAAGCAAAAAGAATAAGTCCCACAGTAGAATTGACTATCTGTAAAACAGTAAGGTCATCACATGTCATTTCTACAAGAGGGACAATGTCACATAAAAAGTGGTTGATCTCATTAGATCTGTAACAAGAAAACTGTGAAACCAAAATAGTAGGTGGAAGGACTAGGATGAAACCTAAAATCCAGGAGACTCCAGCCAAACATACACAAACCTTTTTGGTCATGATTGTATGATAGAGTAATGGATTGCAGATGGCTAGATACCGATCATAACTCATCACTGCTAGTATTGCAAATTCAGCAAAGGTTAAAGAGCCAAAAAAGTGCATTTGTACCATACAAGCGAGGTAAGGAATTGACTTAACCCCTAGTATGAAGTTCTCAAGGATCTTGCAAAGTGTGACAGTCGAACAAGATATATCCACCAAGGACAAGTTGACCAGAAAGAAGTACATAGGAGTGTGAAGCTGACGGTCCAAACAGGACAGTAGGACAATGGTCATGTTACCTCCAAGAATGAGAAGGTAAATTAGAAGAACCAGAAGGAAGATGGGAAGTTGAAGTTCAGGAACACTTGAGATACCTCGGATAATGAAATAGGCTGTCATGGTCCGGTTTGGTGAATTCATGGTTAGAGTCGAAATCTGTAAACTTTAAAAAATCATTAATTACATTAAAAAATAAACATATAAGCCTAATCAGGCCACAATAATGTCTGTTCTGTACAATTGTATTTAAACTTGGTTATAGAAAAAAATTCTCCCCTCATTTTGGACTTTTTTATATTTTATATCTAGCAGCATTGAATTACAGTTCTTCTAAATTGGTTGAACATGATCGGAAAAAGATGTACGCTTTCTTCTGAAAAAGCTGTGGACAGGTATTCATTCACTTCAAAGGAACTGAGACATCCTATGGGCAGGCGTGGCACTGTGCCATCAGTGTTTAATATGTCCTCTTCATTCTTTACACAGGCATTGTGGCTTACTCATACAAGCTTCCATGCCTGGTACAGAAAACAGGGCAGGGACAAAGTATTTTGGTGCCTAGGCAAACAGGGTGAATGGTATTGCCCAGCGACCTTCATGGAAAATTTGTATGCCTGGCCCTACAAACCGTACCTATGGCTGTACCCACTTCAGCGAGATGGAATAGGAAGAAAATGACAACTTAATTCTGCAGGTCATACAAAGCCAGTGAGGCCAAATTTATATAGTCTTCATCTTGTTTTTCTACTTTTAAAACCTTTTCTTCTCAATTCGCTTCATACTGTTATTTTCAGATACCCATAACTTTTCAATTTTTCCATCTATGGACCAATGGATGTTTGAAGGCTTTCATTTTGCAGATTGAAGTGTAGTTTTTATTTGAACCATTTCAAGATACATGCAAATTTTTATTCGCTTTTTATTTTAATCTTTTGATAAGGCAAAACAACCAAGAAACTGCAATTTTGCCATTGTGTGTTTTTTTTATTATTTATTTATATTGTTTACTGTGCAGAATTAGGGTATGTTCACACAGCGTATTGGGGTGCGTACTGTACGCACCACAATATGCCATGTGTTTTAGAAGTACGTACTGTCCAGCATTTACTTCTAAAGCACGGGAAGGACGGTCCCCGGCTGGCCCCATTCACTTCCCTGATCAGCGGCTTGTAAGCGCCGCGAAGAAGTGACAATTCACTTCTCTCCCCGGCGTACAATATTGTATGTATTGTACGCCGGGGGAGACAAGACGTAATTTATAATTCTCTCTATGAAAGCTATGAATTACCGTAATTGCAGTGCGCATTTCAGCCATATTAAAGCGCAAATACACGGCACAATGCGCGACGCAACTACGGCGCATGAACATACCATAAATAAGATTATATATCAATAGATCAAACTTTTACAGAGGTGAGGAAACCATTTATGTTTAATTATGTTATTGTTTTTCTTTTTTTATTTTCAAATTGGATAAACGGTGGGGTGTTTTGAACTTTCATTTCTTTTTTTTAATATTTTTAAAACTTTTTATTTTTCTATGCTGGGATTTTTAGTTCCCTAGGATGCTTGACCATTAAGGGACACGATTGTTTGCCTGCTATTCTGCAATACTATTGTATTGCAGAAAAGTGTGAAATTATGGCTCTACTTTTACTCTGGCAGGTTAATAGAATCAGTAATATGGCAGACATTAGGATGGCTGTCACGAAAAATGTTTGGCACACCAGGGTTGAGAGGAAGAAGTCAACCCCTCCTACATAACATCTAGGTGCCACAATTACAATGGCTGCAGCATCTAAGGAGTTAAATGACTGGGATCAGAGTTGTTTACAATACCAGCCACTGAAAATTTTGGCTGTAATTAGCACCTGGCACCGGTTATGTATGGAGCAGGCTTAGCCAGCAAGCCAGCGCCATACATTAATTTGCCCCTTTTCTTTTTGGAAAAAGGTGATACCCTAGGAGGGCGCCTACCCCTGTGTACCATTTGTACTGGCCCTGACAAAAAGAGTCACAGCATTTTTGCTTTGGTGGTCATGGGGATCCTGGAGGTCAAGCCCCCACTAATAAAATTGTCTATACTAAGTATAGGCCATCAATGTTTAAAGGGGTTTTCGAGGGGTTTTACAATTAAATAGCTTTTAACATGTAGGGAAAGGTAAATGAAGAGTATTACTAAATACATTGCGTTGCTGATTTTGCTTTGCTCAGGAGAAAAAGAAGATTTTATCTCTTCTTAAAGCACACAAGTTTTTTCTAGTTACTCACCACTTTTCCCCACCTCTGTCTGCTCTTGCTTATCTCTTATTGCTTCAAGCTGTCAATAGTCAGTCAGTCTGTCCATGGTGAGCAACTCCATGCAGAGTCCTATCTCAAGTACAGAAACTTTGTTTGCATAACTAAATGAGAAGCTTACACTCTTTAGAGCTTTGTATCCTTGACTACTATACTTTAAACATTTCCAGCATTCATGTCACCATAAAAGGAATTGCTAGGAACAACAGAGCTGATGTGTCACTCTACTGTAGACCCACCCACAGCCTGAAAAAACAGCATGTGTGATTCTAAAGCTGGCTGTTATCAAGTCTCTTAAACAAGTTATGGGAAAACTAAATAAAAACAGCATTCACGTTACAAATGCTCCTGAATTTGTACGTTATGTCTTAAAAGTCAGATGATTAGACTAATTTTAAGAATGTTTTCTCCTCCTGACCCAGGGTCTGACAGGCTGAATGACATATGGCAAAGTACGTTGCAGTACAACCATGTACTGCAATGTAGTAAAACAGTGATCAAGCGATCCCTGAGTTTAGTTCCATATTGGGACAAGTTTTTAAAAAAAAAATAGGGAAAAGAAAATTTTATAAAGTGAAAGATGTAAAGAAGTGAAAAAATAAAAAATAAGATAAGGTAGCACACACCATTCTTTCCCTTTACAAATGCTTATCACTCAAAAAATAAATAAATGCATATCTGGCCTCACTATATAAATAATGACCTGGACTGTAAAACTATCATGTCATATAGCCTGCAAAACAAATACTGTAAAAAAATAGAAAAACATTGGCAGAATTATATTTTTTATTCAGGTTGTTTTTTTCAGGTTTCACCTTTGCTAACACTATGGGGACTTGCATGCAACATGGCACCCACTAAGCATTTTAGTGAAATCTGCTCCAAAAACCAAAAAAGCAGTTTACTCCCACATGTAAGGTATTGCAGTATTTGGAAGAAATTGTGTAACAAATTTCCGGGTGTTTTTTATCCTGCATTCTTTGTGAGAGTGAAAAATTTAGAGCTAAAACTGAATTAAAAAAATATATATATATTTGTTTTTATTTTCATGGCCCACTGCTAAAAAAATTGAAAACACCTATGGGGTTAATATATTCACCACAGCCCTAGATTTTTTTAGATTTGAGGGTGTAGATTTTTAATTGGTTGATTTATGGTGGTGTTTAACATGCAGACCCTTTGAAGTTAGTTTGGAACTGAACTAGTCCCTAAAAAAAACTACTACAAATATTTTTGAAAATGTAATAAATTTAATGTCCTAAATTAATAAAAGGATATTTAAAAACTGATGCCAACATAAAGATTACATATGGTGGATTTTAATTATTAACTATTTTATTTGGCATAACCATCTAACTTAAAGGGAATGTGTCATCAAAAAAATGACTTATTGTTTAACTCACATTTTTATGTTAAACACATTTTTTTAGGAATTTTTGGTTGTTTTTTTTTTAATTTTCCAGATCACTTTCAGTATTTTTTTTAATAATTCCTAAGTCCTGCAGTTTTCACTTTGGCCACTAAGCCTAATAATCGTCTGACACTTCCTGTTCTGTTTAGAGAGCTTTTCAGCAGTCTGCTCATTATCAGTAAAAGCAGGGTCAAGCTGAAAGGAGACACCATTGTGTACAGATAACGCAGAATCCACCAGTCACAAGAGGAGATGTCACAGCTCCCCCTCTCCCCACAGTGAAAACTCTCCTATACAAGTCTATGGGACAGAAACTGTCTTAAGAATCCAATGTACATGAAGCTGCTATAAAGTATCTCTCTGACTGCTGTTAAAGCAGTGCAAGCAAGAATGTCTTCCCCACAATCATATATAGACGACCGAATAGAAAAATCTACAATCAGGAAATAAAAACGAGGAAGAAAAGAATATGGAAAAGAATATAGATCAGGGGCTTGATTTAATAAGTAAAAAAAAAAAAAATTGGTGACAGATTCCCTTTAAAAGAAGAAAAATTCAGACTTCAGAAATGCCAATTATTTCACATTTTTTCACAAAGAAACATTGATTGTATTGACCAAAGTTTATTACTAACAATGTATAATAGGTCGCGAAAAAGAAATCAAATGGATAGGTAAAAGCATTAAAAGGTTATTTCCACTTAAAATTACACATGGTAGATTTGAAAACTGAGGCTCTGTTAGAAAGGTCAGAACTGGCTGTGGTGGTAAGGATTTAATGATCTAAGCCTGAAAGCCAGGGGAAAACGCGTGACTAGTATACCCTCACCCTTCTACTCTATGTTCTCTCTACGAAGAGTCATTAGGCGAGGTTCTGGCAGCCAGTACTGACAGAAATGTAAGAAGATAATCTATGAGATATGTTATCTGTCATCAAATGCCTGAGATGAACCCAGATGAATTGTCCACCTTCTATAATATCTTTTGTGTTAAAAGGGTCCACCCATAATGACCTACAGCAATCAGTTACCGTATAACATATAGGGGAACATAGAAGCAAGAGCTTAATTCCCCTACCGCACCATCACAGGTGAAATATAGTGTTACTTGACCACTCTTAAAAACTATTAGGCCATTTTCACATTTTGCATCCTCCAAGAGAGTGAGACAATCTCTTCATAGTTGCTTTTTTGGTCTATATGTGTTATGCTAGTGTTGACTTCTTACCGGATCAAGTAGCCAATACTCAGGAGATTAGAGTCTTCCAGATGTGCTACAGAGGTTAGTCTGCAATGTTTTCTCTAAATCTTTATCCATCTTCTGACAACATAACACCTTGGAGCCCATTTGGTATCTTTGAAGTAATGTAGAAGGTGAAAATGTGTTTACTTACTAGGAAAATTGCAGTTTTTATAGTCTTCCATATTGATAGGGTTCAAGGCCAGCGTCACTGGATTGTTAATGTTAATTAGTCTCTTGGGTACAAATAACTTTGTGGCCCTTTAATTGGTAATTAACACCAGACCACAATTACATAGGAAATACATGTATTTAGACAGTGCTCCACCAAACCATTTCAAGTTTAAACTTAAAACAACAATATTTTGTAACTAAAAACTCAAATTTTATAAATTGATCAACCATGATCAAGGGCTAATAAGTTAAGCCTGAAACACGTCGGTTTTATCTGCACTCATGCACCATCTGCATTGATGTATTTAAAATAAATTGTCACATATGCTGAAGAGGACCGCTGGATCCATTTTTTTCTATTTTGAAGAATTACTGTACAAACACATTATGTGTAGTTGTGTTCTATAGTTATAAATTCTCGAGACCAAACCAATCAGGTTACGTTTAGACCTCGGAAGCTTCACTTTTGTTATAAATTACTCAAAAAACTACTTCCTAGCAGAGCTGTCTTAACATAAATATGGGCCCCTGGGCAGTGCACTGCAGTGGGCCCTGCCCAAATACATGACATCATACTAGGCCATGCCTCGAGCACCCCCAAGCACACCCATATTATCACCCACTTATGTCTGGGCAGCGCCAGCCTGCAGCCTACAGGACTGATTGGCAGGGCAGGGAGCATTTAGCTCTCTTCTTCACCATGGTTTTTAACTGCTTTCACATCCTAAAACACACAAACAGTTAAATAAGCAAAGCCAACCAAGGGATCCAGGGCATGTTTCTCATATTACTGGGACATACATACACCACTTGGGGCCCCTATACTTGTGGGGCCCCTGGGCAACTGCCTAGTGTGCCCAGTGGAAAAGATTTACATGCTTCCTAGGCCGAGACAGAAGTTTCCTCCAGGTTTAAGACTAACTCATCTGGCCTAAATTTGTGTCCTACAATTTCAACACCTACTGCATGCCAGTAAACTCCTCCCAGAACTGACTGAACTGATAGAACACTCAGTCTATACCACCTTGGTGGTACTAGACAACAAGCTCCTCATGCTGTCCTCCACTGGGGCAAAGACTATTCTAGTCCACCATCACAAAATTATATCAATCTATATCACCATCTACTTCTGCTACTTCTGTGGACCATGGTATGTCTCATAATACACCATCCATGACCCATATCACAGCTAATATTCAGGCCTTTCTTCATTTTCACTATTCTGATGTTCTCCCCCAATTTCCTGTGGACATTCATTCTAGTCCTTTAAAACCCCAGCATGACCAAATCAGGTCTAAAGCTCCATTTCTGTAGAGTTGGACAGGTTCAGGCCCACTCACTTTGCACTAGCTAATCTCAAGCCCTCTTTGACTGCACATGTGGGATAACTGTACAGTTTCCATGGACTAAAACATGTTTTTCATAAATTTTCTTCCCTGTAGCATTATAAGACAACATCAAAATAAGAAACGGCATCTGCTTGTGCCACAAAGTATCGTAGCCCATCGGCAATTGCAACCAAACAACAGCAAACCACCAGGCCCAAATTGCTGACACAAAAATTACATGGTACGGGTCAGTATTAAAAAACAAATTTGTTTGGGGTTAGAATGTTTTAAAAGGCGAAATTTAAAAAATTTTCTAGTTTGATTGAACCTAAACCTTTTTGTGATTTGGGCGGGGGAACTTCTTTCAAATTTCGAAGTTCAAACCCCTTTAAAAGGGTCAATGGGGAAGAGGTTTGGTTAATTTTTTTTAACCTATACAGGTGAGGAAAAATTTGGGAAAATTACCATCCATAACAGTAAACGGTACAGGGGAAAACTTGGGTGAAAAAAAATTTGGCTCAAAGGGGGACAGGAACAAATTCAGGGCAAAAAAATACTTAATTCCTTTCACGGGCCCTAATGAAAAATAAAGACGGCTTGCAAGAAAGGGGGTTCTTTGTACTCTAGGAGGTGGTGCAGTTTCCCGCGTTTAGGGGGCCCCCTGACCTTTGAGGAGGCCAAAACCCCCTTTGGGAAACTAGGAGTTTTGGGGAGACGGGGGTTTTTCCCCTTATAAACCCCCCAAAACTCCCTAAAATGAATTTTTGGGGCACTGATTTTGATTTTAGAAAATCCAAGCCTCTGATGATTATATCCATGTATATAAGAGTTGGGGCGTTATGGGGGAGCATTCAAATGTCCCCAAAAATATTAGCTTTGGGTGGGGAAAAGTTGCGGGCAAAAATCCCAAACCTCCCAAACCTATTGCGGGTCCTTGGAGAGGAAAAGGGCTATCTAACAAAGGGAGCGGGCCCCGGTAAAAGTACAAAGAGTGAGTTTAAAAAATGGCGTTCACAAGAAAAATTACAGTAAAAATTTTTATAACAGGGTCATGTAAATTTTAGCACCCAAATTTGAGAGCCCTACCCCTCGTAAATGACTTTTTTTTGCCCATTCTTTTGCACTATTGGTGGCCCCCCAAAAAGTGCAGGGAAAGGGGTAAATTAAAGATGGGGGCCAAAAAGAGCAGAAAGCCGGGAAAATTTAAATAAAAAACGCCATGTCAAACTAGAAGTTCCCTCAAAGGGAACAGTAAAATTTTTCTTTTTTCAAGTTCAAAAAGATTAGGAAGTTTACTAAAAATTTAAATTTTTAGAACAGTGAGTTTAAAAACACTGTTATAACCTCCACCATAAAAAGGGGTTTAGATTAGAGTGGGCGAATTTCTCAAAAATTCGATTGGTCACTTCGCGAATTTTCCAAAAAAAATTTCCCTTTTAGTTCCAAAATTAAATTCGGCAGGGAATCGCTTTTAAAAGCAGCTTTTCCAGGTTTGGCACAGGCCCCCGGGTGCTTTTAGAACGTTGTGCCATGTTAAATATGCAGAGGGAGTTTGGGTTTGGTCTTCATAAAAAATTTTGTGTTTTAGTAGGGACACGCGTTTGACTGCCGCCCCCTTTTAGACCGTTCACTAAAAAAATTCCCCTGGGATTTAAGGGGGCCCCAAACCCTGCCCAAAAAAAACTGAAGCGGGAATTTTTGCCGGGAAAAAAGGGTCTCCCCAGCGAAAGTGGAAAAAAAAAAAAGCTGGGAGCTCAGGTGGAAAACATTAGGGGACGGGAGTGTGGAGGGGGGTGGGGGCCGGCCACCGCAGATGAGGTCAGGCATGGCACAATAAATTTTTCTGGAGGGGGCCCCCAAAACAGGGGGGAACCCCAACCAGAATGGCAAAAAGACTGAGGGGGAGGTCACGGCGGGGCACAGGAGGTCGGGGAAGTGGCACAAGGGACATTGGAAGGGGGTTGGAAAAAAACAGTATTGGGGCCACAGAGTGGCACAATCACACAGTGGGGGGGCCCAAAAACAGCGGGCGGGCATGAGGTCAGGCCCAGTGGCACAATAAACATTTGGAGGGGGGCCAAAACAGTATTGGGCCCCACGGGGAGGGGGAAACAATCACACGTGGGGGAGGTCACAACGCAGCAGTATGGGTCAGGAAAGTGGCAAAATGACATTCTGGGGGGTTTGGCAAACATGGGGAAAAGCCACGGGAGTGGCAAAATTGACTGAGAGCGGAGGTCCCCCGGGGGCAGCAGCTGGGTCGGGCCCAGTGCACAATGCCCACAGTGTGGAGGACATGGGCGCCACGCAGCGGCATGAGGTCAGACAGTGGCAAAAAATGACATCGTGTGGGATGTGGGGCAACAGAAAGAGCACCCATGAGGTCTTTTAGGGGTGGCAAAATGACAGGGTTTTGGAGGGGGGGGTGGAAAAATTCCCGCCCCGGGATAAAGATGGTGGAAAGCGATGGAGAGACTGCCCGCAGATGGGGTGGCTTTCAGGGGGTTTGGCGGCACCCAAATAGTGGTGAGACAGGGAGTTTAAACCCCAGCCGGGCCCCTAAGGAAATTGGTGTTGTGGGAAATTCCTGGGCCAAACCCCGCCTGATTCATCGGGCCCAAGGGGTCAGCTTTCCCACTTTCCCGGGGAAAAGCGGGTTCCCCTTTGGGGGAAACCAAATGGCCCCGCCGCACTGAACACCCGCTCTATGCCCCACAAACTGGCCGGGGGCGGGGCCAGCTTTTTCCACTGCAAACTCGGAAAAGTTGCGGCCCCCACATCCAGTTTGGCTGCCAAGTGGTCCAGCGGATCTTCAAAACTAAAGGTGGGGGGAGTGCTGTCCATGTGGGGCCAAAACCTGTTGGTTCGGGGGACTGCTCCAGGTCTGCTGCTGGGGCTGGGGGACTTTTTGCCCTCCTCACTGGGGGGGGGAAGGAACCCTGCTCATCAGTGACTCCAGACTTGGGTTTTATACTGATGGAGCTGGTACTGCCCCTTTTACCCCCCCCCCTTTCCCCCCAGCAGCCGCGGCAGTAGTACTGAGGTGAGGAACCCCCGGTCAGACCTGTCAGAGGAGGGCCCAATCCGCCTTTAGGCAGCGGCCAACTGATTGGGGTTTTCCCCTATAGAAATTTGGTTTTCTTCACCCCAAAATTTAGCTGGGGAAAAAGGCTCCCTTTTTGGGGCCGGTTTTTAGCGGGGGGCCCAAATAGGGTGGAGACCCAGAAGTCATCCTCTGCCGGATGCGGGTATTCAGCTGTCATTTGCCAGGAAAATAAGCATGCTGCAGGCCATCTGGGAAAAAAGTGACTCCGGGGGTCCCTGCCTCCATTTCCAACCCGTATAACCACGGGGCTTGGGGGTATCTTTCCTCGTCTTTCCCCATCTTCCATCCAACCCCCTCCGTGTCCCGCTTCCCCTCTCTTGTTTTACCTGGGGGAGAAAAAATCCCCTCATTTCCCCAGACAAGGGTTCTGGTCCAATGTTTCCCCCTCCCCCTCCATTTCAGTCCCCACCGGTCAGGGGGCCAGAGATGGGGTGCCCGTCTCCAGTTCCCCGCCCCGACAATTTTTCAGATTTTTTTTTGGTTTTTTCCCGGCATTTAAGCAGTTTGGGAATTTACGGGTTTTTTTCCCGTAGTCCTGGCGGGCTGACAAAAAAAGTCGCCTCCTCGAATGGGCCCCAAAAAAACCCGGGAGGGGTCACGCTGAGCTGCCCCCTGGCTGACTAAAGTTACCCCAGTGGAGTATTCTGTCTGCCCGGGTCATCAAAAAATCGGGTTTAAAGGCCTTTCTCTGTTTTATACGTCGGGGCCAAAATGTGCAGGCTGGAATTTTAGCGGGTGGGAAAAAATGCATATCTGGGGTGTTGGGGGGAAAGGGCCCTTTTTGGGGCTGCAAAATGAGGAGGGTTGGGCCCGGCTTTGTCGAATGGATTTAAAAAGGGGATGCCAGTTTCCCGGCCATTTTTTAGAAAACGGGAAGTCGGGGAAGACTTCGGAAACCTTTTTACAACCGATTGAAAACCTTTGGGGCCTTCAGGGGGCTGGGCCATCCCTCCTCGGGCAGCGCGGACACCATGGGCCCCCCATTGCCCTCACCCTGGTTCCCAAATTTTCTGGTTTTGGGGCGGAGAAAAACCACCAACGATTTCTTTTCTGGGATGAGCGAAGCAAATTCCTCCCCTGTGTGGAAATTTGGGTTTGCCCAGGCAAACCGGTGTTTGAACTGCGTGGGCAAACCCCTTTTGCCCTACCCTGTGGTTTGTGGGGGCAGTTTTTGTGGAGGCTGAGAAGGTGGTGGTGGTGGGGGGAGGGGGGGAGGGGGGACCCTTGGCACAGGTGGGGAAACAGGTTTTTTACAACGTGGAGGAGGGGAAAACGGGGGGTTCCTGTCCAAAATTTTTTGGTGTGCCCGGGGTGGGAAAAACCCTTCCCCGGTGGGCCGTTTTAAAAAACATTTACTGGCCCTGACCCTAGTTACAGCCAGACGGGCCCCGGTGCCATGCACCCCTTTGGGAAAAAACGATAAGTCAAAAGGGGGTGACCCAACCCCTTTTGTTTACCCTTTATGAAGGGGCTGGGGACTGCCTTTTTGGAAAAAAAATTAGGCTTTGGGAAATTCCATTCGGGGTCGGAAAGCCATTTTGTTCTCTGGAAAGGTGCAGAGTCCCCCATTTGGAAAGGGAGGGGGCTTTCAATACCAACAACTTGGGGCAGGGAGCCGGCAGCTGCTTTTCCCCCAGGATGGGTTTTTGGGCGCCCTACTGTTGTCTCTTTTCAATGCCTCGCTGGGGGACTGCTGGCGGGGCCATGAGTAGCGAGGGCAGGGCATCGGACCGGGAGGGGGTGAAAGTCAAAGGGGAAAAGGTCCCTTCTGCAGAGGGGTGGAGCCCCTTTACTGGGGGGAAAAGGCATGCGGCCACTGGGCGTGCTGCTTTCTGCTGTTTGCTTTGGTTTGGGAGGATGGACCCCCACATCTGAGGGCCCCGTTTTCCCCGGCCAACCCGGTGGGGGACGTGCATGTGTTGACGCCAAAGGGGCCGGTTTTGGGGCCCAAAATTTGCCCCTGGCCACGCTTCACTTTCTGCCCACAAATTCTACATATTTCCCATATTCGGGGTCCCCCGGTTTTTTAGCATAGAACTGCCCACCCCCGGGGTATCGGAATTTACCCCCAACGCTTTCCCCACTGAAATGGGGTATGGGCCCCCGGGTGCCCGCTGAGCCCTGTGCCGTACTTTCTTGGGCCCCGCGAAGCGGGTTTTTTACCCGTGGCCCCCTTGGTCCCCCACCTCACCCCTGTGCTATCCTGCTGACTCCGGCCACAAGACCCACTTGCTGTCTGCGCTGCTGCCCGCGCGCAAGTGACGCCCTTTCTCCTGAAGATGATGAAGGGGCCCTTTTTTCCCCACCCCGGGTCCCCAAATGCGGGGCGGGGTACATCATCATCTAATTTTTTGGTTTTATCGTCACGCTGTCCTCATCCCCCGGTCTTGGGGATGCCGGGGGCTGACCCTCACAACATGACCTCCCCATGCCACTCTCCAAAATTATTTCTTTGCGCCTACTGCAAGAAGCAGGCGATATTGGTCCCTTTCTTCGCTGCCAAGTAGCTGGTGACTGCCCTCCCAAATTGTTCATCCCCCGCTATATAGTGGCGTGAGCCCGCCAATTGTTGTCTTGGTGAGGGAACGGATGGGACAGAGGGGGTGAGGACAGGTGAGGGCCCCTGGCCCGCTCCCCGGGCCCCTGCCAACTAATGGTTGTGTCTGAGGGTTTCCCACCGGGCTCTTAGTGGGGTTGTCAGAAAGTTTTTTATTGGGAGGAAGAGGATGAACCCAGTCAAAACCCCTCAAGAACCTTGGGTTGCCCGAACACCACACGGCCCCCTAGGGTGGGCAGCGGGAGTTTTGGCCTTTTCCCCAGTGACCCTGCTGCGAAACCCCCTTTCTGTGCTGCGACCCGGGCCTGTTCCAGGAATGTTTGTGCCAAATGCCCCTGGGAGGTGCAGAGCCCCACCCTCTCTGTCTGACCTACTGTTTGTTCTAAAAATTTTACAGACACTGTTTGATGTGATATTTGTATTGTTTAAAAAACATCCTTTTTTTTGACTCCAAAAAACCCCGTAACAAGTTGGGTAAACCCCTTTGGTATTAAAATTTTCGCTCCACAAAAAGGCCAGGAAAAATTTACTTGTAGTGTCGTTTTAAAAAAAACTGGGTGTTTTACTAAATGTAAAAAACACAAACAGGCTTAATAAAATTTGGACATGGAAAATTTGGAAAAGGAAAAATGTTAAAATTTTGGCGTTTAAGAAGGGTGGGGGTTTTTTTTTGTCAGGGCCCCCAGCCAAAACAACGCTTAATTAAAAACCCCGGATGTAAATTTTCGCCAAGGGAAATTTAGCCGCACAAAATGTGCTTTGTAGTGTGTTTCAATTTTCGTGGTTTTTTTACGCCCCCACAAAAAAAGAGTTTAAATTGTTTAAATTTAAACCTTTTCTTTTGGGAAATTTGGTACAGGAAAAAAATTTTTATATTTTTTTGGGGTTGAAAAAAAATGTTTTTTTGGGCAGAAAACCAGCCCAAAAAACGCTTAAAATTAAAACCCCCGGATGTAAATGCGCATAGAATGAAGGGCACCAAAAAAAGTAGTTTGTGGGCCCTGTTACAATTGCGTGTTTTCTACGCCAACAACAAGAGATACAGTTTTTAATTAACCCTTTTCTTTGGGGGAATTAAAGGGTCAGGAAAAATTTTTTATTTTTGGCGTTTTTAAAAAAAACGGTTTTTGGGGTCAGCACACCCGCCAAAAAAAACGCTTAATTAAACCCCCGGATGTAAATTGGGGCAATAGAATTGAGCACCAAAAATTTTAAGTGGTATTTTTTATTGTAAAAAAAGCTGTTTCTTTAAAAGAATACAACAGGAACTGGCTTAATCCCCTTGGGGTATGGAAAGTTATGCGTGGGGGGAGCCCCACTGGATTTCCGACCAAAACCCCAAAAAAAAAAATAGACATTCAGAGAACAGTCTCGAGAAAAGCGAAAAAACCCCCCAGAAATCGCTTTTAAAAAAAATAAATTCTTCAGAAAGAGTACAGCCCCCGGCAGCCCTTCCCTGAGAGCACAGGGGGGATTGTGAGCCCCCCGGCGTCGGCCCGGACTTATATGTGCAGTGACGTCACGAATCCCCCGTCTTGATGATGTCACTTTTTAGAATCGATTCCCCCATCTTAGATTTTTTATCAGGTAAATCTTTGTTTTTTGAGTCTTTTTTTCTATGACATCATAATTTCTGTTTTCTTTGAAGACACAGGTCAATAATATGTGATAGGTTATTTATGAATTATCTCATACAAAATAGACCTTAATGACAAAGGATTGTCTCCAAAGTCACCTGCAAATGCGGTTTTTTGTGGCCTTTAGGTTCTGTTTAAAAATCAACGATTTTTTTGAAGAAAATTCTGAAAATATTCATTCATCTGAACTGGGCTTACAAACCTCAATCTTAGTAAACACATTTTTTTTTCTAAATTGCTTGTAAAGTTAATGTAGGGACTCAAAAGACAATAAGGACCCTTGGTGTGAGTTGTGAGCTTACGTATTTTTTTCAAAATATCAATTAATTCTTCATGTTTGATATTTTTCCAGCATGTAGTTTTCCCCCGGAATGGGGGAAAGGGGTTTTTCAAAATTTTTTGTTAGCCTTGGTATAGGAAATCCACACAATCGAATAGTAAGGGCGCCCTCAAAAGGTTGTAACTCAGCATAGTGCACCAAATGGTACCATATAAATGGCAACCTAAATAAGTCTTATCTAAGTGCAGTTGTAATACTAGCAATCACCTCGCACATGGATAGTAGGCGTGTTGGGACTTTTCTGCATACTGGTGCAAAATGGTTCTTATACAATGTGTTATCAGTATTTGCACCTGTGCAGCTTCTACCATGTAGCACTGGGGCTTTTATTGCCTCCTACTGAGGATGGCTTTTTGTCCTGCTATTGAACTCTAGTTATGGCCATGTGTCTGTGACTTTAATTAAATAAAGTCCCATTTTTTGTGTTTTTTTTTTTTTTCCTTTAAAAAACCTAAAAAATCCAAAAAACCTCATAAAACATTGTCATCGCCTTGGAATGGTAAGTGTACTCTACAAAAATAAAAAAAAAAAACCCATTTTTAAGATTGAAATTTTCTCTGACATAACTAGGCGAATGAAACTCTAAATTTTTAATCAGGTGTACTCCAATATTAGGTGCATTAGAAAGCAACCCTTGCACTTTGTAATGTATCTGGGATTGGGGAGCGTGTTGGAGGCGTGTCACACCACAACTGTACGAAGCTACACATTTATGACGGTTTATCGGCAATTCCAGGTGCAGTACTGGGGAAACCCGGTAGACCCGTTAAAACCCTGAAGTGTCGTTGACTAAAAAGTGCAAAAATCTAGACCCGCAATGAATGGGTTTAAAAAAAATTAGCCGTATTCTACCCCATAAATGCACGCAAAAAAATGGCGTCTGAGCGCCAAAAATCATACCTGTTACATATAATGTGTAATATAATTTTCAAATTAAAATGAGTAATACACATCATGTTCAGGGCTTTAACCCCTTTAAGGGACCGCCCCCTTTTTTGACGGGGGGCTTTTATCGTTCGTCTGCAGGACGTCCTTTCCTTTCATGGGAGAAAAAAAAAAAAGTAAAAAAAAAAAACCCAAAAAAGTGTAAAAAAAAAGAATAAAAAAATAAATAAAAAAAAATAAATATTAATAAAAATAATTGTACAAAATTTACACGCACAAAAAAACCTAAATATTTGGTACCAACAAGCCCGTAATAAACTTTAGAATTAAATCTAAAAGTTATTAAGTGTGAAATGTGAATGGTGTAAAAAAAAAAAATTCAAAAAAAAAAAAAAAAATTAAAAAATAAATAAAAATTACTGCAATTATTTTAAAGTGAACTTAAACTTTTCCCCCCATAAAGACAACTTGTTCGAATAAAAAAGGTCTCATACATTTCGTCATTGAAAAAAACAAAAAAAGTTACAACTGTTGAAACCAAGGAGGCAAAAACTAAAAAAATGTTCGGGTCATTAACTCTTTCAGGCGTTCGGCTTAAGGGGTTAAAACCTCGGAGTATTATAAGAGTATTTCACAACTTAAAAAGGTCCTCTAGTAAATGAGGAAAAAAATTTTAAAAATTTGGGTTAGAGCTGCAATTTAAAAAGGCTGAATATTTGTGTTAACAGAATGGTTAAATTTTTTTCAAAAAAATTTTTTTTGGGTTCAGCTCCAGTCTCACTTCAGATATTGATGGCAGATCACTAGAAAATACCATCAATGACAGATATTGAGAATGAGCTCCAAAACCTCTCTGTTCTGAATGGAGAGGGTTTGGGATTCCCCCATTGAAAGAAGGGGGAGTTCTAAAGGCACCAAATACTTAACTTCATCCCCTGGTCGCCGGTTACAGCTCCATGGCTGCATTATCTTTTGTGCACATGCCATCACTTCAAAGTAGGGATGTCACTGTTGCAGTCACTGATTGGCTGCAGTGGTCACCCTGTACAAATTTTATTTTCATCGCCAAAAGTGAAAGTTCTAAACAAAAGACCGGGAGCATGAAATGGAATGGGAAAAACCAAAAATGGGTATCAGTTTTTTTAAATTTTATTGGGGTCCCAGATCATATGAAGAAGTGAACAATCCCTTTAAGTATAATAAGCAAATTTTTACAAATTTTACAGATTCACATTTTAGAAAAATTAGATTAGAAAACATATAGAGTGAAGGAAATAATTATTTGATCCCTTGCTGTTGTGTAATTTTTTTGCCAGAAAAAAGCATAAACGTCTATAATTTTAAGGGTGGGTTAAATTTTAACATTGAGAGATAGATTCCAAAAAAAAATCCGAAAATCACTTTGATAAATTATTAAAAATTTATTTGTTTTTGCTGAGAGAAATAAGTTTTTGATCCCCTAACAACCATAAGAGTTCTGGCTCCTAAGACCGTTAGAGCTTTTATAAATCATTACTCAAAAAGGACAGTTCTTAAATATACCTTTATAAAAGCCCTGTCCACGACTAAAACCTTACAACTGGGCAAGCCCAAAAGAGCTTTCTGGGTGTCAGGGAAAAGATCATAAACCTGCCAAAACGGGAAAATAGGCTAAAAAAACCATAGTAAGACGGGTGGGGGAAAAAGACAACTGTTGATGCTTTGAAAAACAAACTTGAAGGTACAAAAGACTTTAAAATCAACATCGATCGGGGGCATCCTGCAAAATCTCACCTGGGGGGTATCCTTGATCAGGGGAAAGGAGAGAGATCAGCCAAAAAATAACGGGCAAATTGTTTAATGATTCAAGGCAGTGGGATCACAGTACCAAGAAACCTTTGGTAACACATTATTCGTAAAAGTCTAAAATTCTGCAGTCCCGCAAGGCCCCCCTGCTAAGAAGGCACATGTGCGGGCCCCCGTCTGAATTTTCCCAATGAACACCTGGATGATTCTGGAGGATTGGGAAAGGGTTGCTGTGGTAGATGAGAAAAAAAATTGAGCTCATTGGCTTTAAACAAAACTTGCCGTTTTTTTGGAGGAAGAGAATGCTGCCTATGCCCCAAAGAACCCATCCCCACTGTCAAGCGGGAGGGGGGAACATTTTTTTTTGGGGGTGTTTCCTGCTAAGGGCACAGGACTACTTATCAAAATGGGAGAATGGATGGGCCCCATGTACCGTAAAAATCGTGAGGAAACCCCCTTTCCCCCGCCGGGACATTAAAAAGGATGTGGCGGGGGGTTCTTCCAGCAAGACAAGATCAAAACATACCCCAAGGCAACAAAGGGGGGCCCTCAAAAAAAAGCACATAAGGTCTGGAGGGGAACCCCCAGTCCCCAGACCTTAATCCCATTGAAACTTATGGAAGTTAAAGTCCAAAACCCAAGCAACAGCCCAAAATTAATGATTTAGGAAATCTGAAAAGAGGAGTGGCCCAAAAATTTCCCTCCTGGGGTGCGCAAACCTCTTTATCATCTACAAAAAAGTCTGACTGCGTGCTTTTTCAACGAGGGTTTTGCCCCCCAAGTATTAAATCTTGTTTGCCGAGGGATCAAAAAATTATTTTTTACTGCAAAATGCAAGGGGGGGGGGAAAATTCATACAGTTAATGAAATAAGTATTTGATCCCTTGCCGACTGTGATTTACTGGATTTTATTTTGGATATTCTTTCTCTCAATGTTAAAATTAACCTACCCTTAAAATTATAAACTGTTCATGTTTTTGTCAATGGCAAACTACACAATCGGAAAGGGGTCAAAAATTATTTTCCCTTTACGTATGAATCTTCCTCTCCCTCTCTCTCCCCATTCATCTCCCGTGCCCATTATCTCCAGCCCCCGCAGCCACCCAAAACCGCCCATCCCTGCAGCCACGTCACCGCCCCTCCCAGCAGCCCGCCACCGCCCATCCCAGCAGCCCGCCCCCCCGCCGATCCCGACCCGCTCACCCCGATCCCAGCAGCCCGCCCCACCCATCCCAGCAGCCACGCTCACCTCCAAACCCAGCAGCCACGTCACCCCGGGCCAAGCAGCCACGCTCACCCCCCGATCCCGAGCCCGTCACCGCCGACCCCGCAGCCAAGTCACCCCCGATCCCCGCAGCCACGCTCACCACCGATCCAAGCAGCCTCGCTCACCGCCGATCCCCCCGCGCCTCGTCACCGCCGAGCCTGCGCCTCGCTCACCGCCCAACCTGCAAGCCCCGCTACCGCCGATCCCTGCCCTCGTCACCGCCCATCCCCGCAGCCTCGCTCACCGCCGTCCCCGCACCTCGTCACCCCCGATCCCGCAGCCCACGCCACCGCCCATCCCCGCAGCCCGCTCCCGCCCCTCCCCGCAGCCCTCGCTCACGCCGATCCCTGCAGCCCCGCTCACCGCCGATTTTGCAGCCTCGCCACCCCCGATGTCTGCAGCCTCGTCACCGCGTGTCTGCAGCTTGCTCACCCCCCGATCTCTGCGCTTCGCTCACCCCCGATCCCTGCAGCCTCGCCCCCCGCGATCCCACATCCAGCCCCCCTCAGCCCCCCGCTCACCCGCCGATCCCACCATCCAGCCCCCGCCCCCTCACCGCCCATCCCACCCTCCAGCCCCCTGCGCCCCCTCCCCCGCCGATCCCTGTAGCCTCGCCACCCCCGATCCCTCAGCCTCCCCCACCCCCCGATCCTGCCGCCTCGCTCACCCCCCGAAACCCCCCAGCCCGCTCCCGCCCAACCCTGCCGCCTCGCTCACCGCCGAACCCGCAGCCTCGCTCACCGCCCATCCCGCAGCCACGCTCACCGCCGATCCCTGCAGCCACGCTCACCGCCGATCCCCCGCGCCTCGCTCACCGCCCATGTCTGCGCCTCGTCACCCCCGATGTCTGAGCTTCGTCCCGCGATGTCTGCAGCCTCGCCCCCGCCCATTCTGCGCTTGCTCACCGCCGATCCCCCGCAGCCTGTCCCCGCCCTCCCTGCAGCCACGCTCACCCCCATGTCTGCAGCCTCGCTCCCGCCGATGTCTGCAGCCTCGCCAAACCCCCCGATGTCTGCAGCCTCGTCACCCCCCGATGTCTGCAGCCCCGCTAAAAGCCGATCTCGCAGCTTCGCTCACCGCCCTCCCGCAGCCTCGCTCACCGCCGATCCACCATCCGCCCCCGCAGCCTCGTCACCGCCGATCCCAAACCCTCCACCCCCCCGGGCCCCCCTCACCGCGATCCCCCCTCCACCCCCTGCAGTTCGTCACCGCCGATCCCTGTAGCCCCGCCACCGCCGATCCCTGCAGCCTCGCCAACCCCCGATGCCCGCAACCTCGTCCCGCCCATTCCCCGCAGCCTCGTCACCGCCGAACCCCGCAGCCTCGCTCACCCCCGAACCCTGCAGCCTGTCACCGCCGATCCCCCCAGCCCCGTCACCGCCGATCCCCGCGCCCCGCTCACCCCCCGACCCGCAGCCACGCTCATCGCCGATGTCTGCACCTCGTCACCCCCCGATGTCTGCGCCTGCTCACCCACCGTCTCTGGGCCCTTGCTCACGCCATCCCCCCAGCCTCGCCACCGCCGATCCCACCATCCAGCCCCTGCAGCTCGCCCCGCGATCCACATCCAGCCCCCGCAGCCTCGCTCCACCGCCGTCCCCCATCCCGCCCCCCCGCAGCCCCTCACCGCCGACCCCCCATCCCGCCCCCTGCAGCCTGCTCACCGCCGATCCCCCCATCAGGGGCCCCCGCAGCCCCTCACCCCCAGTCCATCAGCGGTTAACCCACTGGGCTTTTCGGATGCACTTTAGGGAAACCCAAAGCGCCGGCAATTTCCCCACAGTGTGGAGCGCTTTTGGGAAAGGGGCCAAAAGCGCATCCATTATTCCCTATGGGCTTTCACTTGGGAGAACGCAAGGGGAAAAATTGACATGTAATTCTTGAAGCGGTCCGAAAAGCGCGTGCAGGAGAGCTCTCAAAAGGCATCGGGATCTCCCCTGTGAACGGCGATGCGCTTTTTGCCATTGAAACTTGTTAATCACACGCAATTGTTAGATCCGGTTTTTTGGATCCGCTTTGCTTGTCTAAAACGGATCCAAAAGCGGATCGGCAAAACGTTGTGTGAACAAGCCCTAACTGAAATAAAAAACACTGTATTATTTAATTATAATGAACAGGTTGTATTATTTTCCCCCAATTTTATAAAAATAAAATTTAAAAATTTTTCCCGTTTTTCATGGGGCAGCCATAGAGGCCAACTTTCAATGTCAAATTTAAAATGCACAAATTATTACTTACTGGGCTGAAATTTTTTTATTTAAAGAAAATTTCTAAAAAAAAATTTATAAAATTTTGTAAGCTAAAAACATTAAAAAATGAGGCTGAAAAAAACCACTGGGCCCTTCTCCAACTTAAACCTTAAGAGGTGGTGCCAAAAGCACCCCTACAAAGAAATAATCATAAACTGAAAAATCCCGGATAAAAGATCCGTCCAGGTATAGTAACTTAACCTGTGATTAATTTTTTTAAAAAAGGATCAAAATTTTTCCTGAATTTTTCAATGAAACCACTTTTCTTCAGTGTTTGGGGGTTCTGGGCGTTATTTAAATTTATCGGGTAATTGTACACAGCTAACTATCACTACAGTACATTTTCTGGCTCGGTTGGTTTCTAAGCTTATGGTTCTACAAATAATAGTAAAAAATAATAATATTATAAAATATACAAAATATTGTAAAAAAAAAAATTAGCATCCTTAAAGGGGTTGTCTCAGTACAAGGATTGCTTTTTTGTTAAAAAATCTTCAAAAATAAGGGCACTTTGCAAAATTGTCCCTTTAAAATATAATATTCCTAGATTCCCCTTTGTATGAGGATCATCCCCAGGTTGCTATAGCTAAAAATGTTTTCCCCTTCCTAAAGGCTGCAGGACTGGATGCTATATCTACGACCTGTTTGATCTCTCCCGATAGGCGCCGCATGGTTGTTTTCTCGACCCTGGGTTTACTGCAGCTGTAGAAGTCAGTAAAACAGGCCCCTGAATTCAAAATGAAACCAAGAAAACAGGACTGAAGTAAGATGAATCAATGTAGTGAGATAACCCCTTTAACTTATTTTTGTTTTTTTCACCAAGGAATACAAATCAGTATTTCTTGAATTGGTAGAGAATTAAGCTTAATTAAAAAAAATACGTTTTCTTTATTTATTTTTATTATCCATCAAATAAATGATACAAGGTCTGAATACATCAATAAGAAAACACAAATTAATGATAACAATGCAAAACAGATGCCACAAGACATAAGATACATTAGTCTTCGGGATACTCACTTGCAGCACTTCACTACAGTCAACCCTTCATCATATATATCTTTTCCAACCAAAAATTAAGGACCTAATCTTTAAGGGTCAAACCATAATTAATAAATAATTTTAATATGGCCAGACTGGGGAAAAATTGAAACAGAAAATTTATACTCCCCTTTCTGTCCTGTGCTGTTGTTCAAAAAAGTGCCCTAGGATCCGCACTTCTGGATTCTTATCTGGACACACAGGAGATGCTTGGGCTCCATCCACTCACAATAGAGTACGAGAATCTTCTGTGTTTATATTATCCTGTTCGGTGGGCACCGATCACTTCATTAAACAACAGCAGGAAAGTTTGCATGAGGAGCTCCTTCATCTCTTTGGTAAGTCCAAAATATCACACAATTGCAGACTTCGGACCATCAACCAGTTTTCAATCATACATTACTTCATCCAAAAGAGCAGATACAAAATAGTGAAATACTTGCTAATAGTAGAACAATTGTGGTTGTAAACAGGAATTCATTTAAAAGTCCTCCTCATCCAAAGGTTCCTGTGCAGTAGTGAAGGGAAGCAGATCGGCCAACCGCATCTTCTGTGTGTCAGCCCAAGACTAAGAGCATATTGTGTGAGCGAATGTCTCGGGCCAGGATTGCTCACACGCTATTTTTCTGTTACTAGTGGTTTCTTAAAGGTTCTTGTATTTTTAATATACAATTTTATTTTAAAAGTTTTTGATTTTATGAATCAACAAATTGTTTTTGTGCTGGACCGCCATATTGTTTCTACCTACTTCATCCCTCTGTTGGACTTGCAATGGGATCCGTGCACAAGAACTGCATGTAGCCCGGTGAGCTGGCTTGCAACAATCTTTCTTTTATAAGTATCAGCCCAAGACCCTAGAGGTGCAGAGAAGCACATGGTGCTTTGGAGAAGTGCGGGACAGGATGGCCGAGTACAATTTTTTGCTCTATTTTTTCTTAGCCTATCCATACACATAGATAAATTTACATTATATAAATTATTTTTTATGTAAAAAAATGACTCTATACTAATCTTTTTGTGTTATTTTTAGAGCTGTATACACAGAAAAGAGGGACAACCAAGACTGAAGGACCTGTCTTTTGCTTTTCCCTCCATGCCTTTTCCTTGACCTTTGGCCAATTTCTCACCACCTTGTTTAGCAATAATTTAGTTCTTGTAGAGAGTGGAGTCCTGAACAGGTTCTTATGACCAAGTAATCACTCAGGACAAGTACTCCTCCCAAAGACCCCATAGCAGCTGCAATATGGTCTACCTCTATAGTATGAACACTTTGATCTAGTAAAGTATGTGATTCATAATTTGTCATAAAACAAATTTTAACAAATATACTCTAGTAAACACATAAAATCTATTCATATTAGCCTCTAAAACAAGCATTATCATTATACATTCTTGAATTAAACCTTCGCCTTATAGCTAATGTCATATCTTTATTTTTCAGGCTGTAGATCAATGGATTTAGTATTGGAATAAAGACAGTATTAAACATAGAAAACAATTTACTGGAATCTGTCGATCTTTTTGATTTTGGTGTGAAATATTGAAAGGAGATAATCAAATAGAGAAAGATGACGACCGTGAGATGGGAAGAACACGTGTAGAAGGCTTTACGTCTTCCGGAGCTGGTGCGGATCTTAAGTATGGCGACAATAATGAAAATATAAGGGGTGAAGGTTAGGAGAAAAGGAAACAATCCAAAAAGAGTAATTCCTGCCGTGAAAATGACTAACTGTAAAACAGCAATGTCATCACAAGTAATTTCCATGAGAGGGACGATGTCACAGAAGAAGTGGTTGATCTCAATGGACCTGTAACAAGAGAAGTGTGAAGCCAAAATGATAGGTGGAAGGACTATGATGAAACCGGAAATCCAGGAGACTACAGCCAACCCTATACAAACATTTTTGGTTATGATTGTATGATAGAGTAATGGATTACAGACGGCTACATACCGATCATAACTCATCAATGCTAGTATTGCAAATTCATCAAAAGTTAACGAGGCAAAAAAGTGCATTTGCACCATACAAGCGAGGTAAGGAACTGACTTATCCCCAAGTATAAAGCTAGCAAGGATCTTGTGAAGTGAGACAGTCGAACAAGATATATCCACCAAGGACAAGTTGGCTAGAAAGAAGTACATGGGGGTGTGAAGCTGACGGTCCAAACAGGACAGTAGGACAATGGTCATGTTACCTCCAAGAATGAGGATGTAAATGAGAAGGACCAGCAGGAAGATGGGAAGCTGAAGCTCAGGAACACTTGAGATACCTCCAATAATGAAATAAGCTACCATGGTCTGATTTGATGGATTCATGGCAAGAGTTGAAATCTGAAAACTTTAAGAAATAATGAATTACACTTAAAAGTAAACATATACTCCTCATCTGGCCACAATGTTGTCTCCTATGTACCATGGTAACTTAATAAAAAAAAAAGTATTCTTCCCCACTCTATGTCATATTTGATATTTAGCAACATTGAATGGATCGTATATGATCAGAAAAACATTTCTGATTCTTCCAAAAGTGTGCCACATATACACAAAGGTTATGGACAGGCGTCCATTCACTTCAAGCAAAAACAGACACACCCGATGGACAGGCATGGCATTGTGCCTAGGTAAGACAGGTCATCTTCATTCTTTACATTCCATAATGGTTTGCCGATACAAAATGCTGTGCATGGGACTGAAATCAGCACAAGGTATTTGGCTACCCTAGGCAAAAAGACAAATGGCACTGCTCCTCCCCCCACTTGGAAAATTTGAATGCCTGACGCTGACCAACCACATATTACCTGTAGCTGTGGCTCCTTTATCCAGATGGAATGAGAGGTAAAATACAATTGCATGGTTTTTTTTTAAGTTTCCGTTTTTATGGTGACACTGTGCGGTTTTATTGAGACATTATCTTTATTGTGCAGGTCAGTTGAACTCCAGTAATACTCCAAGGGTGACATGTATGATTTTTGGTGCCCAGGCGCCTTTTTTTGTGCACATTAGTAGCATAGAATGTGCCTGAATCTATGAACCTGTTCTACTGCGGGTCATAGATTTAGCGCTTTCTAGCTACTAAGCGACAATTCTGGCTCAGGTAAACCACTGTTAACCACTTAAGCCCAAGGCCTGAAAAGTAGTTAATAGACCAGAATTTTTTTTTAGTTTTTGCCTCATTGCGTTTAAACAGTTGTAACTTTTATATTTTCTCAATGACGCAGTTGTATGAGGCCTCGTTTTATTCGAGACGTTTTATTTTATGGGGTAATAGTTTAAGTTCACTTTTTTTTATTTATTTTTTTTACACCATTCACATTTCACACTTAATAACTTGTTAGATTAATTCTACAGGTTATTACGGTCCTGTGGATACCAAATATGTGTAGTTTTTTGTGTGTGTAATTTATGCACAATTATTTTTATTAAATATTTATTTTTATTTTATTATTAATTTTTTTATTCCATTTTTTTTTTACACTTTTTAGGTTTTTTGTACTTTTTTTTTTAACCCCATGAAGGGAGAACTGTTTTACATTTTTTTTTTTTTTTTTTACACTTAGTAATGTATTAGCATATTCATATATGCTAATACCTTGTAATCTGTCAGTCTGACACCGGCAGTGATTAGGACACCACACAGTGTGTCCTGATCACTGGCTTGTTACACAGACAGCTCTGGGGCCACTCTAGGTCCCCAGGGCTGACTGTGGAGCCGTTCCCCGGGTTCTGTCGGGTCACCGGGTGTTCCGATCACCCGACAGAGCAGGGGAACCCTTTGATTGCACTGCGATAACGCACCGCCGCAATCAAAGAGTTAAAGCACCGGGTTCCGGAGGTTTTCTCCGCTACCCGGTGCTCGCAGGAGATGCTCTGGGATCGGGGCTGTGTAGTACAGCCCTGACTTAAGCACAGCTGTGGCGCCGGGCGCCGCAAACTCCGATGTCTGCAGCGACGCCAAAAGTCGGTGGGCGGTCGTTAAGGAGTTAAAGTGCTCTATCTGTTCCAGCAGTAATGCACCTGGATTTGCCTTTCAAAATTCATACATGTGCAGATTCATACGGTTGTAGTGCCATCTGCAGCACCCCCTCCGCAGGCGCTTTATAATGTGCCTAATTTTAGAGTGCACCTGATTAAAAATATAGTGAACAGGGCTGCACCAGTTTTCAGGCTGAAAAGACGCCAGACTTCTGTCACAACCCCGTACATACATGTCACCCCAAATGTATAAGGTTTTTGGTATGTTTTTCTACTTAAAAAAATAAAACATTTCTTTTTAACGTGCTTTGCATTGTCAATTTCCAAGATTAATAATAAGCATCTTTTCATACCTGCAACGTTTTGATTACTTTTTATTAAAAATTTTTAAAGAGGGTAGTTGTGATCAAAAATCAAATTTTTTTCTGGCATTCACTCTGCTGGATAAATAATTTTCTATATTAATAGCATGAACTTTTAGGAAGGTTGGTATACAAATGATGACTAATGATGATTAGTCTGTTTCCACCAGAACAAGTCAGTGTTACCAAGACCAATGAGCCGATGACATCATCGAGTATGACTCCATCACTGAGGTATGGAAAAGTAATTGATCATTAAAAGGAATAGATTTGTGAACGTCATTTGAGCCTCACAATTCCACATCATTAAATTGGAAACCCTGACAGTCTGCACCAACACTGACCTATAGAATTTTAAAAGTCCAGTAGTCATAGAAAGGATTAAATTTGGCCTATTTGTCTGGATATATTGAAAGAAATATTTCATCTTAACATTGCTTTTAAAGATCTATACCTGGAAGCCAGAGGACAATAAGTGACTGTCAGACTTTCACGCTTTTACTATACATTTTTACCATTAACAATAATTAGGTGATGGTCTGGAAGTCACTAATGACCGAAATTTACAAAAATAATCAATAAAATATGTTTTCTGCCAATAAATATCTAATGTCTAGATTACCAAAAAGAATTGTTGACTTTCTATAATACCTTTAGAGTTAAAATAGGGTCCTCCACAGAAGAAATGTAGCATTATATAACTACTCTTAAAAATCAGTAGGCTGCCCACATACCGTACTTCAGGCATCCTCAAACGGCGTCTCTCCAGCTGTTGGGAAACTACAACTCCCATCATGCATTTATATAATCTATAACAGTGGGACTTATGGGAGTTGTAGTTTCCCAACAGCTGGAGGGCCGTAGTTTGAGGATGCCTGCCGTACTTCATGGACATGCTGAGTCCTCCAACACAGATAAAGAAAAGACTCTTTGTAGTTGCTTTCTGGTCTATAGTGTAGAGACTTGATTTGCCAGTGTTGGCTTCTTACCTGATCATGTAGACAATACTCAGGAGATCAGAGTCTTCCAGATGTGCTACAGAGATAAGTCTTTAATTTTTTCTGTAAATCCTTCCCCATCGTCTGACAAATATGCATCCTCGAGCCCTTTCGATAACTATGAAGCAACAGAGAAGATAAAAATGTGTCCACCTACTGAGAAAACTTCTAAGATTTTATAGTTTTCCTACTGGGTAGGGTTCAAGACCAGTGTCAGTGGATTGCAATGTTAATTAATCTCTTGGGTGCAAATGACTTTGTAATTAACACGAGGCCACAGTTACATAGGAAATACATGTAATGAGACATTGCTCCACTGAATATTTTAAAGCATTTAAAAAATAAAAACAATATTTGGCCTTTTTCAAACTGGAAACCCTGAATCGAGACTCTTAATGGACTGTAGACCTTAGCAACCATTTTTTTGTATTGATCTATTGCACCTAAAATAGGAAACTGAGACAACTATGCAAATAATCTTAATTAAAATATCCCATTGTATTGTGTCTATAGCTTCTTTGCTGACCTATCTTTCTTTGTGGTTTCAAACTACAAACAAATCATGTGTAGTCCTTTTCTGTAGTTATGAGTTCCACAAATCACAGTAGAACAGTACATATCCCTTAAAATATGACTTATAATACATCAGCAATAAAATAATCTCTGAACAAAATATAGATACACTGACAAGTAAAAGGGTAACAATGTTTACAATTTTTGACTTTCATGCTCCGCATCTCACTATCCACTACACCTTTGAACATCAGACTATCAACCTTTCTATAGACAATCATCTTGACTATCTCATGCATAAATTTGACTTGCAATTAATTTGCGTATGCTTAGTTATGCAGATTATTGTCATGTAACTGCATTGTTACTGTTTTGCTAAAAATCTTAAAAATCTAAATGTAAATTTTTATTATTTTGTTAGCATTTTGTAAATCCGCATTTGGCTTTTAAAACTGTCTGAATTCTTCTGGGCTCTCGATTAGATTCAAGCATGTCTCGACCAAAATCTCAACCAGCTCTCAATGTCGGTGCACATTAGCCTACTCAGTTGGGTACCAATACAGCTTTTTCTTCAACTCTATCCACAAGTGATTGATCAGGTTGAGGTTTGGGGACTATGTGGCCCAAGGCAGCAACTCTACTTCATTGTCATTGAACCATTTCTTTGCCAATCTCAACATATGTTCTGGATCATTGTCTTGCTGGAACACTATGTCGTCCTTTTCCTACCTATAGTACTACTCATCTTGTAGGATACTCACATATAGCTCAGCAATGAGACCACCATCGATCCTGGTCAAGTATCCAATGCCTTTGGCTGTGAAACTACCCATTATCATCAGGCTTCTTCCATCGAGCTTGACAGTTCCTTCAATTTCTCAATCTGTTAGTCCCTTTATCTTTGATTCTTCCGGACCCATCTATCCCCATCAGAGCCCAGTCTATTGACTTTCATCTCATCACTCCAAATCACCCATTTCCAATCTTCTACTGTCCACTTTTTGTAAGTTTTTGTAATTTTGAGCCCATGCTTCTTATGACGATATTCACCTTTTTTTTTTGTGTCCCTATTCCAGACTTGTGTAATGCATTTTGTGTGGTGGTTGTAGGGACATCTGTGATCTCACTACTACAAAGCCTGCGAGCCACCTCCAGTGCTGTGTTTTTCACACCAGAACGGTTGACCTTGTGATGAGCCGACTTGTTGACTCCGATATTTTGCATGGACATCCACCTCTTTAATGGGTCCATCTCTTTATTTTGTATTCTTTCAACTGTCATGGCCTCACATGATGCAGTTTGCTAATTTTCTTGGCCCAGAGACCGCTATTGATGAGCTGGATGATGCTGTTTCTCTCTTCTTGGGAAATCTCCTCTATGGCTGCACCTTGATTTGAACCAGTGACCTTTTTCTTGGGAATCAGCATAAGGGCACGTCCCCACGGCCACAAACGAGCACAACGGGCTTCTATGGAATACCCGTGCAGCATGGGATTTCTGCCCGGCAATTTTTTCGCCCACGGGCCGCCTGAAAAAGGTTGAACATGTACATTCTTCCGTCCGGTTTTCGGACGGAATATGTGCATGTGAATGTGAAAGGGGAGGGCTGTTCTCCGCTTATGGCGGCCGTGGGGACGGCACTACAACAGGACAAATACTGGTTGAATAAACTGACCGCTATTTGTCCTCTGCCGTGGGGACATGCCTTAATAACTCACTGATCTATTAGGGAATGTGAGACAGGCTGTAATTTGTAGTATACAAGAAGGAAAAAATCATTCCACCAGCTGGATCAAAACAGTAACAATGCAGTTACATGACAAGAATCTGTAGAACTAAGCATAGGCTAAATAGTTGTAAGTTAAATTGATATATGAGATAGCCAAGATGATTGTCTATAGAATGATGGGTGTCTCACATTACAAGAAAAAAAAATGACACTCAAGTATTTCCTGTAGCTGTTGAACAGGAGTTGGGAATCTACTTCCAATTCCAGTCGCCAAGGGTAGATCGAAGGTAGTAATAACTCAAATCATGGCAAACAGTGACCGCAGTAGTCTTGGCCATGTGCATTGGAACACCCCCCCCAACAATAAAGGAATATACAAATGACCTACTTTCTATCCGTTGAGATAGCCTAATCAATACTCTTAGTGTGGTAGCCACCTTGAAAAGTTATCAGTTCCATAGACCAAAGCCACAAAGTTATGCTCAGACTTAGGACTGCCCATCTTCCATAACTTTGCTATCTAACAGACTACTATTTAGGTATTGACAGGAGCTGTGCTAGGTTTAGACCTAGCTCTCCTGATGGGATTTGTTCCCTTTTACCCCAACACCTCCCTCAGATCAGTAGACTTTCCCCAGAACTGACTGATCTCAAGCCTATACTGCCTTGGTAACAACACGCTACAAGTTCTGTCTGTTGTCCTCTGTTGTGGTAAAGACTATGCCAGTCCTCAGTGTTGGACTGGAGGTCCTGGTGCCCAGTCTGGAGTTGATTCTTGGCGCCACCAGCAGAGGTAATTCTTTGGTACCCATCGTTGAAGTTGATTCTTGGGGCTTATCATATGAGTTGATTTTTGAGGCCAACCAATGGAGGTGATTCTTGCTTTCTGCTTTTCATCTTTGCCTTTCTCTCTGAAAAGCAGCCCAAAACCTGCCCCTGCCATAACTAAGGACCCACCATACCTAGGGGCCCACTAGGGGTTTTCTTTGTGGGCCATTCCAAGCCTTCCAGTCCTCCATCATAAAGTTTATAGGTCTGATCCTGTCTATTGCCATAACACTTGCTAGCTAACTACCAAAGTATCAAATAGTTCTCTTCATGGTAACATATTTGACCCACATTGCAGATTATCTACAAACCTCAAATCACTCTCACTGCTCAACTGTTTACTGCCAACTCCCAATGGGCAGTCACACCTGACAACAAGGCTTTGACACTTATGCTTGGGCAAAACACTTCAGGCCTCGAGCACAATTTCTCTATTATTAGACAGACTCCCACACAATCATTTAGAACAGGACATATTTTGGCTGAATTTGACTACAAATATGGGCTAATTGCACTCTATCCACCATATGAAAACATATTTTCTTGTCTCCTCCCACTGTGAGGCAGAATCTTGGCCTCACAATACATACATACCTTTCTGCCAGTTTTCAGGCATGTGCACATGGTGTTTATTAAGCACATTTTTTGGTACATTTTACCGAAAAACGGGCCCCAGAACATATTTAACAATTGTCAAGTGTGATTTACCTTGACTTCAGGTGATACATGTTTTACATACATTTTTGTATTGTGTAAAACGGATGCGTCCAAAGAATTGACATCAATTCTTGATCCATTTTACATATTGAAAAGCCCATAGAAAAATTGGGATGCATTTTTGCAGTCCAGAAAACACATCTCATTTTGCTGTGGAGCCCCCATGAATTCCAATAATTCTTCTCTATTCCAAACCAAAAAAAAACAGTAGGATAGCTTGGAGCCTGTGACCTGTAACTGGGGCACATACTTTCAGTTTCCTTTACTGAGTATGATGCACATAATCCTGCTGCCTTTATGATGTTGGGCGTACAATATAAGAAGAGAAACACCAACCCAAAACTATTTTGCATCACTACAAGATAATCCGGTTTCCAACTGAAGCAAAAGCTTGAGTGGTTTTCATACAAGGAGGCACAACAGAAGAACTCTGGCTCATACAACACTTCAGGTCAGTGCACGTCTCCTACCTGCTTCTAAATGTTTCTAATGTAACAGTCACTTAGCTTAAATTAAAATTGCATAGATACTATAACAAGGCATAATACTATCTGATATCTATGGATGTTATAATGTCAATGAAGAAAAATAAACCTGTAGGTACAATTCATACTCTCCTCCTTGTATCATCATGTAAGTACACTAGACTTGAATTGCCAGCGGCGCGTATACGCCGCTAGTAATTCACATGTCATCCATAGTTCTCTATGAGAACTGTGAATTACCATAATGAATGGGCCGTTTTCAGCCTGTAATTTGTGCACTTCGGCGCGTAATTACGGACCAAAATACGGCCCAAACTTAGCCGTGTGAACATAGCTTAACTTTCTTGGGCATGGAGGTCACTAGAGCTTCACAGGTTGCAGTCACTGGCTCTTCCCTCCTCCATGATGATATCATGGAGCTGGTGGGTGTTAGAGACCTTACGCTCCTCCACCTTCTGTTTGAGGACGCCCCACAGATGCTCAATAGGGTTTAGGTCTGGAACTGCTTGGCCAGTCCAACACCTTTACCCTCTTTTTCTTCAGCCAGGCAGTGGTCGTCTTGGAGATGTGTTTTGGGTTGTTATCATGTTGGATACTGTCCTGCAGCCCAGTTTCCAAGGGGAGGGGATCATGCCCTGCTTCAGTATGTCACAGTATATGTTGGAATTCATGGTTCCCTCATTAAAATATAGCTCCCCACAGCCGGCAGCACTCATGTAGCCCCAAGCCACTGACACTCCCACCACCATGATTGACTGTAGACAAGATACACTTGTCTATTGAATTCCACACCTGGTTGCCACCACACACGCTTGACACCATCTGAACCAATTTTTCTAAGTTTATCTTGATCTCATCAGACCACAGGACATGGTTCCAGTCATCCATGTCCTTAATTTGCTTGTCTTTAGCAAACTGTTTGCAGGATTTCTTGAGCATCATCTTTAGAAGAAAAATTTACTTTTGATGTCAATGGGGATGGCTAAAACCCTCGTGTAAAAGGCAACCAAAACATTTGTATGTGGTTTGTATGTCCACATACAATAACATGACCTACTCGTTGAAAACTGCATCGTCTGACACAGTTTTCAACAGCAGAATCTGACACATAAATTTTATTCATCATGTCAATGTACCATTAATATAAATCTACAGGAAATAATATTGTTTAACCCATTAGCGACTACCGTTGTCTCCTGACGGTTGTCTCTTTTGGAGTCGATGCCTGTTTGTGGTAACCACAGTACTGCAGCTCACCTAAAAACAGCTCTGTTCTTAGAGCAACATCTAAGCTCCCATCCCTGCTGTCTCACTACAAACATCTTAGTTTAAAATGAGGGGAACCAAAATGTAAGCATGTCTGTCCTTGGTTACCATTAGCAAAGTGCTATGGTTGTGAGAACGGCTGCTTTATGTGTGCTTAGCAACCATGCTGAAGCCCAGCTAATGTGTTACTGGCTGTCGGCCGAGCGGTATATCCCGCACAGGTCGCAATTGATAGCGACCTGAAATAAGAATAAATCTTACCTGTTTTAGGTCAATTAGGGTTACCAAAATTATTTATATTTGCCAAATGCCAGAATAATGAGAGAGAGAATTTTTAAGTATCTTTTATTACTTTCAGCAAAATTTTACATACACTAGGGTTACTCTGCCTTTAAACAATTTGGGACCGCCCATATGGTGATGTCATGTTTTTGGAAGCTTTGGAAGCTTTGGAACCGGGCGGAAGAATGAACATGTTCTAAGTTTTTGTGAACGGCGGCGGTGTAAGAAACTGTCCGGTAGAAAATCCGTTCAGTGGGGACTGTTGAACGGATTTTCTATTAAAGTCTATCAAGATGGTTGACAGTCGGCTTTCAAATCAAAAAAACTATCTCTAAATCCGATTGAAAATCCATCCATGGGAACATGTCCTCATATATCTTACTGTTCACTTCAGTTGCTTTCAGTCTAGACAATTCTCTTTCCCCTATGGGAATTCTAGACTGATTCATTGTGAGAAGTATTTGCCCTGTGTTTTTTCTGTACAGTTTGTCTATCAAATTTTTCAACATCTGGTTATGCAGAAATCTGTAATTTAAAAAAACAAATTGCGTTTTTCAACTTTTTTTTTATTTCAGGCATGTAACCATGATTCCGATGCTGCCTACTATGTTTCGCTCTCACTATGGACTATTTACACATCCCCCAGCAACCCACCTGTGCTATGAGGTGTATGATCAGGGCAGACGTATCGATTTAGGTCACCTTACCAATACTGAGGAGGCCCATGCTGAGGAAGTGTTTCTTGGTGAACGATTCCGAGATGTTTGGAAACAATGTACTATAGTATGGTACATCTCCTGGAGTCCTTGCGATCATTGCCTCCAGATTTTGCTTAACACATTCCTTCCACACAACCCTCACGTCAAGTTACATATCGTATTTGCCAAAGTCTACAAACTTACTTCAAAATCTAGAGTCCGAGAACTTAGTAGAAGAGGAGTAAAAATACGAGCAATGTTTTATGCAGGTGAGTATGGTCTATGACAATTTGCTGAGGCTCATCACTTTCAAACTATTCCAGGTTCTGTGAATGCTGTAGATACAACACTTTTACCATCATCTGTTTCAGGAGAGTAGCTAAAAGCTGGTAAAAAAAAAAGTGCGGCTTGTGCCCTTGGCAGAAACACCTGGTAAAAATTGTGGCTGACTTTCATCTTAAAGGGGTGTTCCTCCAATAGACTTCAATGGCATGTCAATGGGAAGGGGCCACTAAAAGTTTTGGCTTCGAATGTGGAGATGCTTGGGCTTGCACATGACTCTCCATTCTGTTCAATGGGAGTTCCCACTACAGATAAGCGGAATGTTTGGTTGTACTCAGAACAACAGAACAGAATGGAGATTAGTGTGCATGGGAAACAGCTCTCCCTTCTGTGTCGACAATTTCAGGGGCCTGTTCCTGATATAGGGGCAGTTCCCAGAGGTGGGACTCGCACCTATCAGACTTTGATGGAATTTCCTATAATATGCTATCAAAGTCTATGGTGAGGACACTTCTTTAGGTTTATGGGCAGCCTTATAGGACGCAACCATATAGTTGGTCAGCTTAACCCCATACATTAAGATGCAGAACAAAGGATCGGGAACATAAGGGGAAAAATTTTATAATGTTCACTGTACAATAAGAAATGTACTATTGTCGGTGTATATAGAAGTTTACAATTGTGGTCAAGCAGTTGTATACTTTAGTTGGGAATTTACTACAAGTTGAGGGCTTAACTCAAGGAGTCAGTTCGGGTGGAGCAGACATGAAAATTAAGTACAATTTTGGAGATACTCCCAAAAAAAAGTTTTGTGAATAAAATAAACTAATATATGTCAATTATGGTGTTTATGAGGAGTCTAAATCCAGATTCTCAACACTGAATCCAGAACGCTACCCTACAATCAAACAGTACAGTGATGTATATATCTACGACTATTATTTATATGCCACTGTTATTTAGAAAGCAAACACATACAAGCACAGCAGCACCCAGCAGGCACTAAGACACATGCAAAAAGAGATTTTGTGACATATTTTGAAGGGCATATTTATCATATGTAAAAAAAATTAAGGTTCTTAGTGCACACTTTGATCAAATTATGTAAGCTCACCAACCACATCAAGATGAACTCAACAGGTGTGACCCCATTCTAATACACTCACTTCTCCAGGGGTCAAAGCCATACCCCTATAGCTCCACCTCTGTGCTGCTACGGACTGGAACAGCCAAAACTTTTATTTTAATGTTTTTCAGTGTTTTTTGCAAGTCATTAAGGTTCCATTAAACTTGCAGTAATTTTCCATATTAAAACAAAAAAAATATATACTTACCTTACTCTGTTCCCCGGTTCCACTTCCAATTGGGCATGTCAACGGTGCAGCCGCTAATAAGTAGCTGTCCCCGTTCGGTTTGAAAGTGACAGAATGAAAACAGACACCCGGGAAGAGACATGAACCCTAGAGCATAATTTCATTCTTTTCTGAGACATGGACAACCCCTTTAACCTCTTAAGCCGAACGCCTGAAAAGTAGATAATGACCAGAACATTTTTTTAGTTTTGGCCTCCTTGCGTTTAAACAGTTGTAACTTTTTTATTTTTTCAATGACGCAGTTGGATGAGGCCTCGTTTTATTCGAGACAAGTTGTACTTTATAAGGGAATAGTTTGAGTACACTTCTAAATAACTGCAGTATTTTTTTTTATTTTTTTACAAAAAAATGTTTAGTTTTTTTAATTTTTTTTTACACCATTCACATTTCACACTTAATAACTTTTTAGATTAATTCAACAGGTTATTACGGTCGTGTGGATACCTAATATAGGTTATTTTGTGCGTGTAATTTAAGTACAATTATTTTTTTATTAAATATTTTTTTTTTTTATTAATTTTTTTATTCTTTTTTTTTTTTTTTTTTTTTTACACTTTTTATGTTTTTTTGCACTTTTGACTCTCATGAAGGGAGAACTGTTTAACATTTTTTAAAAATGTTTTTACACTTAGTAATGTATTAGCATATTCATGTATGCTAATACATGCTAATCTGTGTCAGTTTGACACAGGCAGTGATTAGGACAGCTCACAGTGCGTCCTAATCACTGGCTTCATACACAGACAGCTGACTGTGCAGCCGGTCCCTGAGCTCTGTCGGGTCACCAGGTGTTCCGATCACCCGACAGAGCAGAGGATCCCTTTGATTGTGCTGCGGTAACGCACCGCCGCAATCCAAGGGTTAAAGCATCGGGTTGCGGAGGTTTTCTACGCTCCCCGATGCCTGCAGGACATGCTCTGGGATCAGGGCTGTGTAGTACAGCCCCGATCTCAGCACAATTAAGGCACCGGGCGCCGAAAACCCCGATGTCTGCAGCGACGGGCAGGCGAACGACCTGAAATGCCCGCCGTCAAAAGACGGTGGGCGGTCGTTAAGGGGTAAAAGTTCAACTAACTGTGCATGGCTGCTTTTAGACCATGGGCTCCAAAACAACACAGTGTTGCCCACAATTGTAAATTTGCAAGATTGAAGCAACCGTGCTGAGACTTTAATAGATCCCTTTGGGGTAAAAAAAAAAAGTTACATATCACGGATACCAGATTTTTTTGTTGAGGTAACTTAACTATTTCATCATAACTTTCTAGTCCCACATCCTGACCAGATTCCACTACTGGCATATGTATTAATGAAGCCACTTTAACTTGGTTGGCTTCAGAAAGGGGAATGCGTGAGCTGGTAGTCTATGTCTCTATACTGTCTATGCCAGTGTTTCTCAACTCCATTCCTCAAGACCCACCAACAGGTCATGTTTTCAGGATTTCCTCAATATTGCACAGGTGATAGAATTACTGTCAGTGCATTCTGTGGGAGATTCTGAAAACATGACTTGTTGGTGGGTCTTGAGGACTGGAGTTGAGAAATACTGCTCTATGCCCAAAAGGGGAGATTTTCCTCACTACGGCGTGGCACCATGTAAGTTAGATGCTATGACCGCTCGAAAGAAATTTAAATATATAAAAATAAACTCAATGGAAAAGAGCAAGGACTCTGCAGCACCTCCTATTGAAGGTATCATTCAAGTCACAACTGACTCACTTACAAAGTCTTACAATGTGAAAGGGACCAGATATTAATCTACAGACAGCTGTTTCGTGGTGTTTGCCCCTCAGCAGTGCAGAGTAAAATAATGGTTGGCCAGGTGAGAGGCTGTAGATGTAGCTTAAAAGGGGCAACATTCCTCATTACGGAAAGGCACCATGTAGGTGTTTGGAATGTAGCTTACATCCCTTTTGGAGGACTAATCTTAAAAACCCTGTCACAACAGCAAATTCCATGGCAGAAGCCTAAAGTCTCAGGCAAGATCTTTGAGGAGCCTAGGGATAAAATCTGTTAGGGAGACTTACTTTCTATCTTAATGCCATAGTGATTATACATATTTATTATTATTTTATATTTTTTAGATTTTCGGTGGTGCTGGAACCATTTTGTTGACACTACAGTGTCAACAATCTTTACTACATGGAAATATCTGAACACAAATTATCACAACGCTTCACAATGGCTGCTGGATGCTCTAACATCGGATTAGGACACAACTTAGACTATAGATTTATGAGTATTTATACGTAGAAATGTTGTAGCTTATTTTATAAATTATTACACACAGTAAATTTAGTAGAGACATTAGAGATCTTTGACTGGCTCCTCTATCCATGCTCTTAATAAGACTGCATTAATTATTTGTGTACAGGGAATTTATCATAATTTTTTTTAAACTCATTAAAATAAGATACCGATGCATATTCTTTTCTTCTTAGCTATTTTAATTTCACTTAAAGGGGTTTTGCCACAAAGTGAGTTTGTCTGCTCAGAGGAGAAGATAAACAAACAGGCAGCCTCACAGAGGAGAGGGAGGTGGGGCTGAGCACAGATCCAGGAAGCAGGGAGCGTGTGCAATGTGTACTCAAATAATGACATTACAACCAGTGGATTTTCTATACAAAAGAAACAGGATCTTTCTCTACAGTCCATTGCAAGCTCCTTCATGTTCCCTGTCATCAGATAAGAAGTGCAAACACGCAAGCGCGGCCAGATCAGCACCTGTCAGCTCCTCTGGTCATGTCTAATGTAAACTTTCAGGAAACTAAGGGCTTCTGATTAAGCCTGTAGCTTTCACAGGCTTCACTTTTTTTAATGACATATATTTAGATAAGTTATTAAATACCCATTTTGGAGGATCCCACGTCAACATTACATCGTGGCAAAACCACTTTAATGTCAAAGGTTGACTGTTGGTTTACAGACGGCTCACCAGCTTCAAAAGCAACCTTAAAACCAATTTCTTCAGGATTGCCTATAACCTACAATAACCCTGCTGCCACTGTGCTACCCCACAAACATGTCTGCCCCTCACCTCCTGTCTCTTCCCTCCTCCTTGTAGATTGTAAGCCCTCGCGGGCAGGGTCCTCTCTCCCTCTGTTGTGCCAGTTGTAAGTCATTCATCGTTATTATTGTACTCATTTGACATTATGTATGTAACCCCCCTCGAATGTACAGCGCCATGGAATCAATGGCGCTTTAAAATAAATGTTAATAATAATAATAAATCCGAAAACAGTCTGTAAAACCGCCGGAAAACCTGTGCCGTGAGGACAAGCCTTAATTCTGTTGTCTGTATATGATTATGGGGGCGACCATCTTGCGAAGCTGCTTTTAACAGCATTTAGCAAGATGCTTTACAGCAGCTTCATGGGCATAGGAGCCTGTGAACAGGAGCAGACCCACTGGCTTCTATAGGAGAGTTTTCTAGGCTCTATGACTCTGGAAGAAGTCAGTGTGCAGGGAGGGGGAGCTGTGACATCTCCTATTGTGAATGTTGGAGCCGGTGTTATCTATACACTTTGCTGTCACCTTTCAGTGTAACCTTGTCTGTGCTGATAATAAGAAGGAAGCTAAAAAGTTCTCTTTACAGAACAGGAAGTGTCAGACTACCATAAGGCCTACTGGCCAAAGTGAAAACCGCAGAATAACGCACCGCCGCAATCAAGGGGTTAAAGCATCGGGTTGCGGAGGTTTCCTCCGCTCCCCGGTGCTCGCAGGACATGATCTGGGATCAGGGCTGTGTAGTACAGCCCCGATACCAGCGCAATTGCGGCGCCGGGCGCCGCAAACTCCGATGTCTGCAGCGACGCCAAAAGATGTCGCTGCAGACGAACGACCTGAAATGCCCGCTGTCAAAAGACAGTGCGCGGTCGTTAAGGAGTTAAACAATAGGTCGGTTTCTGTTTCATATTCCTTTTAAATGCATTGTCCATTAATTTTATATTTTGTATAATTTGAACGGGTAAAACTTTATATAAAGAAAGCTTTACATATCTTGCCACTGTCTCATGTTTCTATAATACATTAGAGCAGCATCCTGCCAGCTTTAGAAGCAGCTAATTCCCCTAATGGTGTTGTACTACGCGACTACAGAAACATATATTCCCTACACACATCTTGATATCTGAAGATTTGCTCAAATTTTGTAGCTGAAATTTTTAGGGACTGCAGTTCCTGAACATTTACATATAACACATATATGACCATATCTAGAGTATATGCAGCCAGATGGGCTGGTAGTGACTCAGGGTCCGGTTAGGTTGTCATAGGTATCTTGAGCCATCCTGACCACATCCCTCAGCTGCAGGTGGAGGGAGACCCATAGACCCAACACCACGATCAAAGTGGTCCCACATGAAAAGATAATCATCTTGCATGGGTATATGTGATCTGTAAAGATGGAGTCATAGCCAAATCAAAGTGTTCCTTCCACATGGATGAGTGGCCCAGAGAATGACACAACAACATTGACTAGACCATAACATTGCCATCAACAGCTTGTATTCTTCCAGCAATGATTGCAGAGCATTTGTTCTCTGACGTTTTCCACCTGGGACACCAATGTCCAACCATTCAAGGAAGCAGAAAACATTTCTCATTAAGGAAGGAAAGACTGCTTAGTTAGCAAAGGTGGAACAATGTCCGTCTGCTTCAGAGCCACATATATTGTAAAGTTCGCTGAACTGTTGTTCTAGACACGTCTGGTAGCCGCCTGGTTCATTTTAGTTGTGAGCTGCTCCATTGTGCAATCTACACCATTAAACAGCCCAATGTGTCAGAATGGAGTATTCAATATTCAGATTACACAATCCCATAGGCTATGGAGAGAGTAAGGAAATCACTACACACAAATAATCTGTTTCAGTATATAATTGGTGAGATCATTTTAAAATGAGAAGAAATGATGCAGAATTTACACAGATATCAAGATCAAATCTCTGAATTTGGCCTGAAACTACAATATACTCATTGCAAAGTACATATCTGATAAACAACATGGGATATGAAAATTATACATTTGTGTCCCTCACCTCATGTAGCCAGTCTCGTGTGCTCCTTTCCTCTCCAGTTGTTCCTCTTTGTGTGCTAAGGTGTTTTTTTTATAGTGATGACGTCAGGTGACCATTCTTCACTGGCTGTCAGTGTATATATATATATATATATATATATATATATATATATATATATATATATATATATATATATATATATATATATATATATATATATATTTAATATGAACCACATGCTCCATGGGTTGGGTTTCAATAAAAGTGTAACACTTATTTCTCCAGTTAAAAAAACCTGTACAAGTGTAAGAAATACAGAACTTTGTACAATGAAATACTTATAATGAGGTATATTTTGGTATAATATATATATAAAGGTATTTCAATTGTATAATCAAAGATGGAGGCTCTTGTATGAGTCACACATGGACATGGACAGTGAGTCAGTTTGGACTGGTTTCTTGGAATGTACCTGATGTCATTCATGTACTAATTTAAGGTAAAACAATAGGGCTCAGGATAAAATTGTAAAACCTGACTGATAAGCCCTGCCTTCTACACAAAAGGGGGATGCATCATGAAGGTGGAGACTAAGGGCCACATGTATAAAAATGGTCTAAATTTCACTTTTTTTGCCCATAGCAACCAATCAGAGCTCCCTTTTCATTTCATATAGTGCTCTGGAAAAATGAGAGGGGCACTCTGATTTTTGCTATGGGCTCTGATTGGTTGCTATGGGCAACAAAGTGAGTTTTAGACCTAGACAGTTTTCATACATGAGGCCCTAAAGGTCTGCAGGCATCATGGGAGATGGGCGCAGGTATGGCCTTGGAGATGGGGTATAAAAGACACAAGCTTGGGAGGAAGCCAGCAAAATTTGGGTAAGCTATTGCTTGGAGGAGGGGCCCACATTAGGGGGACTCTTTAGAAAGGCACATGTAGAGCACTGCACATGAACTTAGTGAGTGAAGACCTTGGTTGGTAACATAATATTGTATTTTGTTATATGTTACAGGATTTATAACCGTCACTGGTAGTAGTTGTTGTAGTGTTATGTAATATTTGTTGTTTCTTTCTTTCTGTTCCTGTGCATCCCCATATCCATATCATTTAATAATAACCATAAAATCGATCTCATATGCTATACAATATACCCTCTTTATAAACTCACTTTTGTCTCTCTCATTTATTGCACCTAACCTTTCGAATCTAACCCAGTAAGAGGGTGGATTGGAAAAAAAAAAAATAAATAAAATTATATATATATATATATATATATATATATATATATATATATATATATATATATATATATATATATATATATATATATATATATACACACACACTCACCGGCCACTTTATTAGGTACACCATGCTAGTAACGGGTTGGACCCCCTTTTGCCTTCAGAACTGCCTCAATTCTTCGTGGTATAGATTCCACAAGGTGTTGCAACGATGCTCAATTGGTACCAAGGGGCCCAAAGAGTGCCACGAAAATATTCCCCACACCATGACACCACCACCACCAGCCTGAACCGTTGATACAAGGCAGGATGGATCCATGCTTTCATGTTGTTGACGCCAAATTCTGACCCTACCATCCGAATGTCGCAGCAGAAATCGAGACTCATCAGACCAGGCAACGTTTTTCCAATCTTCTACTGTCCAATTTCGATGAGCTTGGGCAAATTGGAGCCTCAGTTTCCTGTTCTTAGCTGAAAGGAGTGGCACCCGGTGTGGTCTTCTGCTGCTGTAGCCCATCTGCCTCAAAGTTCGCCGTACTGTGCGTTCGAGGATGCTCTTCTGCCTACCTTGGTTGTAACAGGTGGCTATTTGAGTCACTGTTGCCTTTCTATCAGCTCGAACCAGTCTGCCCATTCTCCTTTGACTCTGGCATCAACAAGGCATTTCCGCCCACAGGACTGTCGCTCACTGGATGTTTTTTCTTTTTCGGACCATTCTCTGTAAACCCTAGAGATGGTTGTGCGTGAAAATCCCAGGAGATCAGCAGTTTCTGAAATACTCAGACCAGCCCTTCTGGCACCAACAACCATGCCACGTTCAAAGGCACTCAATTCACCTTTCTTCCCCATACTGATGCTCGGTTTGAACTGCAGGAGATTGTCTTGACCATGTCTACATGCCTAAATGCACTGAGTTGCCGCCATGTGATTGGCTGATTAGAAATTAAGTGTTAACAAGCAGTTGGACAGGTGTACCTAATAAAGTGGCCGGTGAGTGTGTATATATATATATATATATATATATATATATATATATATATATATATGATATTTATCTGACTACATATATGTATATGATTCAGGGAATTTCTTACACATGTGTATCGAAATTGAGAACATTATGGACTAAGGACTTTCCTAAACGCATCTAGTGTCTTCACGCACACAGGTACCTTTTTTTTTTTTTTATATGGAGAAATAAAAATGTTTAATCTTTTTTTTTTTTTTTTTTTAAACAAATTTTTATTATTGAGGGTAATTGTTCACAATCAAACAAGATAACATCACATTGTTTACAACAGGTCTGAAAGAAATGCGACATATCTGATGCAAAAGAAAATATACAATCTTGTATAATGAATAACTTCAATATTTGTAGGTATACAGCTCAAGAAATCCGTAAGATACCAACCCTCTGGATTTTTCCCTTACCGCCTCTCCTCCCTCCCCCCCATCCCGCAAACCCAGCCCTATAAACCAACAACCCCTAGAGCACTGCTGTCGCCTGGTCCCCGTCTCCCACATCTGTTCTCCCAAAGGTACCTTTTAGTTGTTCTAATAGATAATGTTCTGTGTATTTAAACGGCTCCAGTAGAGACCCCACTTCCTCCTTCGAGTAATTTTTGGAGATGAATAGTTTCCACTTCTCTAGAAAACCCTTGGAGTCCGCATCCTTGTTTCTCTCAGCCTCCAATTTTTCTAGATATAGTACTTGTTTCATTAGTTCCACTACCTCTGTAAGGTTCGGCACTGTGGTATCAAGCCAGTGCCTTAGAATACAGCGTTTAGCCGCCAACAATGCCACATGTACCCCTTTGCAGGAGACCAGATTACTGTTTTGCACTTCCTTGGGGTCATGCCTAACAACAAAGTGAAACAGACAGCCTTGTGGGTTTAACAATATATGGCAATTCCAAGTCTCCTTGATGAAGGTCTGGACTTGTACCCAAAAGCTGTTGATATCAGGGCAAGACCATAAGCAGTGAAAAAGATTGGCTCTTTCCAGGCCACATTTCGGACATGCCTGGAGGAATTACGATGGTTCTCCCCCCCCGTGTGACATTGAAGGCGTATATTGCCCTATGTACTACCCTAAACAGAGTCTCTCTCCACTGTTCGCTAACCACCGCCTTGCGGACTGACGCTATGCCTTTTATTATTTTATCTAATAAATCTGTATCTTGGATATGTCGTTCCCAACCTTTGAACATGTTGTCTGCTAAAGCCTCTGTTTCCTTACTTCGTAACTTGGAGTAAATATCCGATAGGGAGCCTCTACTGTCGCCCCCCTTACAAAGGTCTAGAAACTCCCTTGTGTCCCCTAGAGATTGTAAATTAGTGACACTAGCTCTACAGAAGCTCTCGACTTGTTTGTATTGGAATATATGATTAACTCCCAAATGAAATTTATCTTCTAATTCCTGCCAACTAAGTAAAGAGCCACTGGAGCCCGAGAGGACATCTCCCATTGTCATGATCCCTTTTTGTTTCCATTTGTGGAACAGTTTATTCTCCTTCCCCGGACGAAAAGAAGGTGCTTCCCACAGTGGGAAAAACTGTGATATGTACATGGGTCTCCTGTACAATTTCCTTACATGACGCCATGTTGCCAGGGTGTCCCTCAAAATTACGCTCTGTCTAATATCCCTAGGGTGGAGCCTCACTGGGGAATGGAGCAGCGCCACCAGGTTGTCGGGGTGTGCCAGCTGGGCTTCAATGTCAGTGTTATAAAAATAACTTGTGTTCCTCAACCAATCCCTTACATGTCGCCACATAGCTGCCAAATTATATAGCCTGATATTCGGCAGCTGTGCTCCCCCCCTGGATCCTACTCACCGTCAGTTTCTGGTAGCTTATACGAGAGCATCTGCCCCTCCAGATGAACTTCCTGAATGCCTTGCGTAAGTTATTAACATCCGTATGTCTGAGGAGTAAAGGCAGATTCTGGAGAGGGTAGAGCAACCTCGCAAAGCTCACCATTTTAATCAACTGAACTCTGCCTAGTATAGAGAGTGGGAGGTCTTTCCATTTGTCCAGTTCCCCAGCAATTTTGGCCAACAACGGAGGAATGTTCAGCTGATAAGTCAGGGCCCCTTTCGAACCCAATTTGATTCCTAAGTAAGTCATGGAGCTCACCACTTCCACCCCTAACTTCTTTCTCTGTAGCTTTTCCCCTGACCCTAATGGCAGCATTTGACATTTTTCTCTGTTGATTTTAAATCCAGAGAATCCCCCGAATTTTTCCAATTCTCCCAACACTCTGTCTAGATGTTGTTCACGATAGCCCATGAAGAGAAGCATATCATCAGCGAAGCAAGTAACTTTGACTTCTTTTTTCCTCACCATAATACCACTAAATGTCGCGCTCTCAATCAAGTGTAAAGCTAGCGGTTCCAGGGCTATGTTGAACAACATAGGTGAAAGAGGACATCCCTGACGTGTTCCTTTCTGAAGATAGATCGACGAGGAGATAAACCCCGGGGTGTGTACCCTAGCCTGGGGAGATTTGTACGTTGCTGTGAGGTAGTTCCTAAAATTGCCTGTGAAACCCATCTTGTCCAACACTGTATTAAGCCAAGCCCAATTGACATTATCAAAGGCTTTCTCCGCATCGATTCCTAGTAAAGCCGGGTTACCCTTCCTCTTGGAGCCTCGTTCTATAGCATCCTGAACCGTCAGGACTGCCCTTACATTCTTAACCCCAGATCGACCCTTTACGAACCCCATTTGATGTGGTCCTATAAGTTGGGGCATTAAGCTTGCTAATCTATTCGCTATTACTTTGGACAATATCTTAACGTCTTGGTTGATCAAGGAGATCGGGCGATAAGATTCAGGCCGCAGGGGATCTTTCCCTTTTTTGTATATAACTTTAATGTATGCCGTGTCGCCCGAGGGGATCATAGATTGCTGTTGGAAAATGTCCTGAGAAACTATTGCCAAAATGGGCGACAGGTCTTTCACTAATATTTTATAAAAGTCTCCTGATAAGCCGTCTGGGCCTGGGGCTTTGGCTAATGGTATTTTTTTGATAACCTCCTCTATTTCTTCTACTGTTATATCTGCATTCAAACTCTCCTTGTCTTCCTTTGATAATCGTTGCAATTTAATGCGGCTAAGGAATTCTTTGCCTTTGTCAATGTCATAGGGCGCCTGGGAATAGAGTTTAGTGTAATAGCGGGCCAAAATATCATTAATTTTTTTCGGGTCTCTTTCTACTTTGCCTCCTTCGTCCTTTAGGCTAAGTATCCCCGTTGTCCCCCTGCTCTTTCGCACCAGATTGGCTAGTAATCTCCCTGACTTGTTGCCGAAACGGAACAAGGAGGCTCTCAGGCGGTCGCCATAAAACAGTTCCACCCTTTTCTGCTGTAATTCAAAACCCTCCTTAGCCGAGATCCACTCTTTTTTATTGTCCTCTGATGGATGACGGAGGAACCTCGTGTAAGCTAGTCTAAGCAATTCCGTTGCTTCGTCATATTTGGCCCTCAGTGCTTTTTTCTTCGCAGTAACGTAAGACATAATCCGGCCCCTGAGGACGGCTTTCCCCGTGTCCCAGAATAACCCTGGCTTCGTGATGTGAGACGCATTGTCTTGTGCGTATTCTTTCCACCATCTCTGTAACAATTCCCTGAAGTGATCATCAGACTGAAGTGAACTTGGGAATCGCCACAGAATATCCGTTCCTTTTGGGTGGAGATCTCGCAGAGTAACCATCACCGGTGCATGGTCAGATATCACCAGGTCTCCGATGGTGGCTGACTCCACTTTGCCCATTAAGGAAGGATTGGCCAGTAGATAGTCTATTCTGGACCACGACAGATGTGCGTGGGAGTAGTGAGTGAACTGTCTCTCCTCTGGGTTAAGGTGACGCCATACATCCGTCAGCCCCAGGGACTTACTGAGGTCCCCTATCAGGCTAAGTTTAGAGGGGTTGGATCCTTTAACTCTCCCTGTTCTCTTTCTATCTTCTGCTTCATTCATTACGCAGTTAAAATCTCCACCCATCAAGAGAGCACTTCCACTATCTTCCAGCGCAAGGTTTTGAAGCCTTGTAAAGAACTGTCTATCCTGGGTGTTAGGGGCGTAGACATTGATCAGACTAATCTTACCCGCCGGGGTCTCTAGATGGACTCTAATTAACCTACCCTCCTCGTCTGTGTCTTGCTTAGTAATACTACAAGGAGTATTCTTATGAATTAGGAGCACCACTCCCGCCTTTCCCTGGACCGATGCGGAACCTCTCACATCCCCGACCCACATTTTTTTGAGTCGGCAGAAGTCCCGCTCTGTGAGATGGGACTCCTGCAACATAGCTATATCTGGCTTTAGTTTCTTGAGGTGTCTGAGAACCATCGTTCTCTTCTGGGGTGAACGCAACCCCTTAATATTCCATGTCAGTACTCTCATAGTTAACCCAGGCGAACAGATTTACATAGGCAGTAGGAATAACGAACCCCACGCAGCAGTACTCCCCACCCCCCTTCCCCCCAACCCAACATTCCCCAAACATGAAAAACCCTCTCCTCCCCCAACTCCTAAGTTTTACTTTCCTCTCTATCTTGACTTCTCTTTTTTCTTGCATAATGAATGGAGGCAAAAACACCGTCCTCCTAACAAGTAACGTCTAATATTCCAAGGTGACACCCCCCCGCCTCTCCGTCATGTAGACAACTGTTTTGAACATATATCTAAATCGGTAAGACCCTAGTTCTTATTGTAGCCTCTCACGTTGAACTGATGGTATTCCCTCCTTAGGGACATTGTCCCATAACACTTCCTACCGCATTAGCCAGTTAAACCTCCCTCCACACCTCTCTAAATCGGGCCCTATAATTACGTCCCAAATACCAGGTCATGAGTCCTTGTCAGAGCTCCTAGTTCTCGGGGTCCGTCCCTGTTCATACTGGAATTGCGCTGGAACTTCTCTATTGTTCCTGGTCGAGTTTCCTTGCCTTTGGCTCCTTCTCTCTCTTTCCTGTCTTCTTTCTTTTTCCGATCTTTTCTCCTCCAGTGTATCCGAGAGTCCTTTTTTATATGTCAGTCCCTCCAGAAACTCCTCTGCTTCCTCTACGGAGCGGTGTGTGATGGGCGGACCTTGCTCTGGAAAGATTCTGAGTATGGCCGGGTATTGGAGATTGAAGCGGATCTTTCTTTTCACAAGTGCTGAACAAACTCCAGAGAATTGCTTTCGTTTCCTGGAAACGTCTGCTGAATAGTCCGCAAATATTAGCAACTTGTCCCCATTGAGAGTGAGTGGAGAGTTTAGGACACGATATGCTTGCAACAGTTGGGTCTTTTCAGAGTAGTCCAGATACTTTACGATAACTGGTCTGGAACGTTGTCGTGAACTGTCTGCGTCTGGATATGGCGGCCCAATTCTATGCGCCCGTTCGACTTTTAGGGGGCGGTCTAGACCCAAGGCTCGGGGTATATCTTTGGCGCATATATTGTGAAGATTTTTTAGGGGTATCTCCTCCCGGAGTCCAATGATCCTAAGATTGTTCCTGCGGGAACGGTTTTCAAGATCCTCTGTCTTTTCTTGAAGATATTGAGTGCGCTTAATTAATCTCTCCATAGTGCCCCTTACACCTAGCATGTCATCTTCCATCGTACTCATTCTCTCTTCTAGCTCATTAATTTGGCTAGTGTGCAATTTCACCTCTGAATGAATGGCTGACACGGCTGAGGTAACTGCAGCTGTAACTGTAGCTGAAATCGTTGATTCAAAAGAAGACAGAATATCAGGTGCCAGAAGCTTTGCAACAGCTATTGCCATTGTTTTACATGAGATGTTCAGGCCTGGCAGCATTTCTTCAAGCTCCCCCTCATCTGCCCTTAACCCCTGGGACCCTGAGCTGCTTTCTTGCATCATAGTCTCTGGCACTGACTGTGGCTGCGCCGCTGCTGGCTGGGGTTGAGGGATGTTTCCCTGTACCTGCTGCTCTGTCTCCTGGTTCAGTGTCTCTGGGTCCTCTGGGCCCGGTCCGCCGGAGCCTGATTGGGCTGCCGCCGTCTGTCCGCGCCCGCTCCTCGTGGAGCGCGGGGGATCGGGCGCCATCTTGGAATGGCGTCGCTTTTTTTCTTTCCTCCCCTTCAGAGGCGCGGGTTCCTCCCTGCGCTCCAGGCGCCGGCTACTGTGACCGGAGGGTGTCCTGTGATTGAGGCACTGACAAGTGCCGAGATTAAGGCCGATATGCCGCTGGTATGTCGGTCAAAGCACGGAGCGGGGACGGAGCGCTCAGCCTCTGCTGCCGTCCATGCAAGCGCCGGAACCGGAAGTCAATGTTTAATCTTTACTGAAACCTCGGCTGTGGAAACTGGTTCTTTATGTATATGAATTATTGTTGAACCGTTGGAGGCTCTGGACGGAAACCAGGTATCTTGTGCTGGGAGGAAGGTTTTATCCCAGCAAAAGAGTAAGTGTTCTTTATCTTATATTGTGGGTTTACATATGGTTAAAGCAAGATGATGGCATTGTGTTTTCTAATATAATTATGTTCCCATATTGCAAAGTTTCTTCCATGATATCAAAAAAGAATGTAATTCATGCAAAAACATAAAAATTTTAACCTGCCCATAAGGACGTTGTCCTAGATGTATACAATAGTACCACTTCTAAGGACCTCCATTTATGAACCTGAGTTGAATGCCACCATGATGCAGCTGTCTGTGCATTACACAGGTCATTCGTCTGAATTGTCACCACGTAACACTACCGGGAGATTCACTTCAAAGACGCCCCAAATATTTGGTTGTAACACCAGTTAGAATAAAGCAATATGAACCAAAAAACATCTTCTCCGTACCTTGACGTATGTGTAAATGAATAAATTACATGCGATAGCTTTGTTTTCTGAAAGACACATTTCGGCGCGGCATTGAGACATTCTCAATGTCTCACCAGCATATCAGGGGTAATAGCAGCAATTCCATGTTCCATGTTTTCCTTCACAAACGCCTGAAGCCTCTGCCAGTATCGGACTCTTTTCGCTTTGTCACTCTCTTTCAGTTCCTAAACTGTGGTGACACAATACACGGCAATTTTGGCACTATCACCTGTTGAGCAACATCCCCCAGTCTCCTAAGCTTGACTTCTGAGAGGTTTTGTAGGAGACTGCTCCAACGACATTTATGGACAGCCTCCGCCATAAGAAAGAATCAATGATCCTTTAGTTTCCAAACCATCTTCTGAATAACGCCCTTTGAAAGGATGTCACATCATACAGTGGGTACGGAAAGTATTCAGACTCCTTTAAATTTCCCACTCTTTGTTTCATTGCAGCCATTTGGTAAGATCAAAAAAGGTCATTTTTTTTGCTCATTAATATACACTCTGCACCCCCCATCTTGAAAGAAAAAAAACTGAAATGTAGATATTTTTGCAAATTATCATATGGTCATAAGTATTCAAACCGTTTGCTGTGACACACATATTTAACTCACATGCTGTCCATTTCCTTCTGATCCTCCTTGAGATGGTTCTACGCCTTCATTGGAGTCCAGCTGTGTTTAATTAAACTGATTGGACTTGATTAGGAAAGGCACACACCTGTCTATGTAAGACCTCACAGCTCACAGTGCATGTCAGAGCACATGAGAATCATGAGGTATAAGGAGCTGCCCAAGGAGCTCAGAGACAGGATTGTGGCAAGGCCCAGATCTGGCCAAGGTTACAGAAGAATGTCTGCAGCACTCAAGGCTCCTAAGAGCACAGAGGCCTCCATAATTCTAAAATTGGAAGAAGTTTGGGACAACCACAACTCTTCCTCGACCAGCCGTCCAGCCAAATTAAGCAATCGTTGGAGAACAGCCTTGGCGAGAGAGGTAAAGAAGAACCCCAAAATCACTGTGGCTGAGATCCAGAGATGCAGTAGGGAGATGGGAGAAAGCTCCACAAAGTCAACTATCACTGCAGCCTCCACCAGTCGGGGCTTTATGGCAGAGTGCGGCCGACGGAAACCTCTCCACAGTGCAAGACATATGAAAGCCCGTATACAGTTTGCAAAAAAACACATGAAGGATCCCAGACTATGAGAAATAAGATTCTCTGGTCTAATGAGATAAAGATTGAGCTTTTTGGTGTTAATAATAGCGGTGGAGAAAACCAGGCCCTGCTCATCACCTGCCCAATACAATCCCACCAGTGACACATGGTGGTGGCAGCATCATGCTATGGGGGTGCAGTGACAGGACAACTGGTTGCAATTGAAGGAAAGATGAATGTGGCCAAGTACAGAGATATCCCGGACGAAAACCTCTTCCAGACGCTCTGGACCTCAGACTGGGCCGAAGGTTCTTCTTCCAACAAGACAATGACCCTAAGCACACAGCTAAAATAACAAAGCAGTGGCTTCAGAACAACTCTGTGACCATTCTTGACTGGCCCAGCCAGAGCCCTGACCTAAACCCAATTGAGCATCTCTGGAGAGACTTGAAAATGGCGTCCACCAACGTTCACCATCCAACCTGAGGGAACTGGAGAGGATCTGCAAGGAAGAATGGCAGAGGATCCCCAAATCCAGGTGTGAAAAACTTGTTGCATCATTCCCAAGAAGACTCCTGGCTGTACTAGCTCAAAAGGTGCTTCTACTCAATACTGAGCAAAGGGTCTGAATACTTATGACCATGTGATATTTCAGTTTTTCTTGTTTAATAAATTTGCAAAAATATCTACATTTCTGTTTTTTTTCTTTCAAGATGGGGGGGTGCAGAGTGTACATTAATGAGCAAAAAAAATAAACTTTTTTGATGTTAACAAAAGCTCTGTGATATATAGGGTTATATGGTAGATGGAGAGATGCTGCGCTCTGTGATATATAGGTTTATATGGTACAGGAGAGAAGCTGAGCTCTGTGATATATATGATTATATGATAGAGGAGAGGAGCTGAGCACTGTGATTTATAGGATTATATGATAGAGGAGCTGAGCTCTGTGATATATAGGGTTATATGATAGAGGATGGAAGCTGAGCTCTGGGATATATAGGGTTATATGATAGAGGAGAGAAGCCGATCTCCTTGATATATAGGGTTATATGATCGCGGGAAAGAAGCTGAGCTCTGTGATATATAGGGTTATATGATAGAGGAGAGGAGCTAAGCTCTGTGATATATAGTGTTATATGATAAAGGGAGAGGAGCTAAGCTCTGTTATATATGGGGTTATATGATAGAGGAGAGGAGCTGAGCTCTGTGATATATAGGGTTATATGATAGAGGAGAGGAGCTGAGCTCTGTGATATATAGGGTTATATGATAGAGGAGAGAAGCTGAGCTCTGTGATATATAGGGTTATATGATAGATGAGAGAAGCTGAGCTCTGTGATATATAGGGTTATATGATAGATCGAGAGGAGCTGAGCTTTAGGATATATAGAGTTATATGATAGGGGGGGAGAAACTGAGTGCCAGGATATATAGGGTTATATGTTTTGGAGCAGGATTTTTGAATAAGAAGCAGAGTAAATCCGGATAGGACTCATTAAGAGTCAGCAGAGGTCCTACTGACCCCTCTCACATACAGTGATTGACAGCTTTCACTGTATCAGTGTGTGTACATAGAAAACTGTTAGTCACTGCATGTGGGTAGGGTCAGCAGCATTTTCGTTTTTAAAAATCCCATCAGGATTTACTTTGCTTTTCACTCGTAAATACAGCATCAAATCATGTAAACCTATCACAGAGGTCCCCAAACAATATGTTTTGGTTTCCTAGTACACTATATGGTCTGGTAAGTGATACTATCAAAAAAGTACATCTTGTCTTGCAAAAACACATACATTTATCTATGAAGATGGAAAATAAAAAAAAAATATGGCTCTTAGAAGGTCGGAAAGAAAAACAAATGCGATCAAAGCAAATACCTCTGTGGCGGGAAGAGGTTAATGTTGGTTGTTACCCTCGAACTAAGAGACAGATGAATAGAAATTTTAGGAACTTGGTAGAAGAGTATTTTTGGCTCATTCTGGGTTATAGGACTTGTTCGGTATTCACAATGGGATCAAGCTGCTGTGAACTATATTATCAGTCAAAGTCGCTTCTAAAAGTGCAGAGCCATGTATGGAAAATAACAAAGGGGCCCCTTCAGTCTGCTGATCAACAGGGGTGCAAGATGCTGGACCCCCAATAAACTAATAATGATAGTCTATCCTAAGGAAAACCTATTGATTTTGATGTCCCAGAAAATCATAGAGGAAGGTCCTCCTGTTTAGGAGCTTCATCTACAAGCCAGAGTGGGAAGAGGCTACAAAGAACATTTCTTGCTGCCGATGACCTATCATGTTCCTACATTTCAAAGACATCCAACTGATTTCTATGGAAACTGTGAGATGCTTAAAGGGGTTGTTTCGCTACAGAGATTAGCTTTTAACATGTAGGGAACGGTAATTGAAGACTTTTTCCAAATACATTGCTTCACTTATTTTGCTCAGTTGAGGAGATGAGAGATTTTACACAGGTGTCTTTGGTTAACGTCCTGCTCTCCCCTTCTCTTGCTGCTCTCTCTTTTATCTGAAAGCAGAGAGTGACCTCACCACAGGTTGGCACACATGACTGTGCGAGAACAGGGTTTCTTATCCCTGCCAATCAAAGGAGACTAATTACTTCTGTTTACTTTAGAGCAGAGAGCTCGATGAGATCTTCTGCTCTCATGTCAGTGCATAAGAAGGGCTGTGAATATGGAGAAGATATGCTAATCACTGCTATAGAACCACCCACAGCCTGACCAGGAAGAGACAGGGTGCATGAATTTAAAACCGCTTGTGGCTCTGTGAAACAACATGGTGAGACAACCCCTTTAAGGATACAAAGCAAATTTGGCTTTGTGCAGTTAAAGATGGCCATTTAACCACTTGCATTGTGCTTAAAGGGGTTGTCTCACTACATTGATTCTTCTTACCTCAGTCCTGTTTTCTCAGTTTAATTTTTGAATTCAGGGACCTGTCTACTGGCCGGTAGTGACAAACTGCTGAGGAAACCAGGTCTGTAGCTAAAGCTACAAGCACTGGCAGGAGCGATCAAACAGGTCTGTAGCTATAGCGACCTGAGGAGCTGATGCAGCCCATACAAGAGGGGCTATCTAGGAATAGGTAGGACACTGTTAATGGACACATATTGCAAAGTGACTTGTTTTTGCAAGATCTTTAACATAAAATGCAATCCTTATAGTGAGACAACCCCTTTAATTTCTCGAGTGTTGCAGAACAAACCCTCTGAGGGGGGTGTTCCCACCATAGACTTTGATGGCATACGGATATGTGCACCAGTTAGGCTTTGATGGCATATCCTATCTCAGGAACAGGCCTTTCGAAAGTATCGGCTCAGAATGGAGATCCGGTTGCGCTTACACACGACTCTCCATTCTGTTCTATGGGAGCTCTAAATACAAACGGACACTCTGCTCCTCTGTACTCAGAACTCCCAATACAAAATGCAGAGTTGTGCGCAAGCGTGACTGGCTCTCCATTCTGTCCGACACTTTCTGGACCCCGTTCCTGACACAGATGTATGTCCCAGACATGGGAGCTGCACCTATAAGACTGATAGCATATCTTAGTGATATATGCTATCAAAGTCTATGGTGAAAACACCCCTTGGGGATATGTTCTTTAATTTAGGAAGCTCTATCCTTTACAGGATACAAGGTACCTGTTTTTTTCAGATTAATCATGGGTGGCCATCTGAAGCCAGTAAACATATATTATTATTTAGCCATAGGGGGTTTGTCATTGAACATTATATAAACAGTACATGTCAATTCCATTGTTGGCCTCTCTCATTCGGTCATGATCATACAAGTCCATCGCTGAGCAGCAGATCATCATCATCTGGTACAAGCAGAACGCTCCACCACAAAGCCATAGTCGTACTGAAAATAAGAACAAATGTTTATAGTGATCAAATATGATAATACATTTAAACACTGGACTAAATAAATCAGACTAAATAGATAAGATCGATAGGCAGCTTGATAAAGCCATATGTGTCAACAAACAAGTGCTAGAAGAATCGGAGACCAGCGCATGCGCAGTAGCAGATCTGACTCAGACTCTTCCCACTGGACCTGCAACTGCGCATGCGCTGGTCTCCGCAGCCCCTGTCACTTGTTTGCCGACTCTGTGACATAGAGAGCATCAGTATCAGCTTTAGTCCATGCTATTAGTGTCTAGATTTGCAATTGTACGTCGGGGACTGAAGGCTATGGACATGAATGCACCAGGGTAACAGAGACTCAAGCGTATTGCATTTAAACTCAGAGGGAGGAGAGGGACATCCAGGACTTCAGGTTCAATTCTAATCCATGCTGTTTCTACCTTAAAATGCTATTTCATGTGGAGAGGGAAAGCATGGGCATCACAACAGAGGGGAATAGAGGCTCTGGCGCTCTACATGTAAACTCATTGGTGGGAGACACATCCAACACCTCATTTACATCACTTGGCGAGGAAATGGCATATAGCATAGTAACATAGCAGATAAGGTTAGAAAAAGATTTAGGTTAAAGAGAACCTGTCACAGTTTTTGCCCCCCTTACTGAGGACAGATAAGCTAGTGTCAGACCTGCTGTTTCCAGCGCTGTGTCCCTTATTCTGTAAGATACTGCAGTTTGAGTATTTAATGCTCAAATCTGCAGTTTTCACCAGAAAAGAGACAAAGTGTGGGATAGTGGGACAGCCTCCCTGTGTTTTCCAAGTAAAATCCCATGCATGACAGTTGTGAAATATTTCTTTGTATTCTACTGTTTGGCCACAAGATGTCGCTATGTCCATTTTCCAGTATATGCAAATGAGGGACATGGTATGAGACTGGCACATGTGGCAGCCATTTTAGAAGCTACTGAGATTCAGAGGAGAACAGACTGAGACAGAGACTGAGGTAAAAAGGAAGCAGGATTCACAGTTGTTCCAGAGACAGGGGAGAGCCTGACTGTCCATACAGACGCCAACGCAGAGAGAGAGAGAGAGAACTCCTGGACGGGAGAGACAAGCTGCCAGGATAGAGAGGACTGTCTGCAGCCGGATCATCCACTTCATCCACAAGGATCTGCACCGGAGGACAGGAATTGCCGGCCATCTTTAAGGCACCTCAGTGGATGCGTGCACGCCAACGAGCTCAGGACTGTGAGAAGGCCTGATATTAGTTTAGATAGTTTAGGTTCGGTTACAGGCCAAAGGAGGGTTTCCCAAATACATCCTCCTGTTCAGGACTTGGAGAGTTTGATATCACACCGTTAGCTAATTGAACCGGTTCATCTGTGAGGGAAAGTTGTGTCACGTGTGTTTGGGAGGGAAGTGGGTAAATCACTTAAGCTGTGTAAGCTGCTGTGCTGCACCACGAGCCCCTGCAACCGCCACCACACACAATTGTTCCCGTTAGTGATTACGGTATTAAGAAGGTAAGGGGTTATCGGCCTTTCCGAACCCCACGGTTAGGTAAAAATACTGTGCATCCAGAGAGTACACTTCTGGCGGAGCGCTGTGCAGCACAGGGGCACAGGATACGTATTTGTAAATTTGTGTTTGGGGGATCTGTTCACCATCTTGTTCCAGAAAATTCAGTAAAACAAACCGTTGCTGAGCTGGTGTTGGAGTCGTGTTCTTTGTCCGTGACTTCGCTGTATTCCGGAAAACCTGCCCTCGGTACTCGGCTTACAACTTGGCGTAGTCGTTGCAGGATACAGCGATCGTTATGGACGGAGCTGCGGCGGGAGATCTTCCCCCGGCGTCAATGGCGCCGGCCCAGAGCCAAGCTCAGGGTGCCCCTACAGTACCCGCCCGAGTGAGTTATGTCCCTTTAGGGCCACTATTGCAATCCCTCCCCAAATTTGACGGGAAAAACATGACACTGCAGGACTGGACAGAAAGGGTGCGTAGCGCAGTTAAAATATGTAACTTAGCTCCGGAACTGGGGGCAGAGATAGCCCTGGGGGCCTTGGAGGGGGACGTTAGGCGGACAGTAATGGTGCGACCCGAGTCTGAAAGGGACACGCTGGAGAAAATATTCTCGCTGTTGGAAGGGGCCCAAGGGGGGTTTACCAAAGTGGTGCACCTGCGAAGTTACTTCTTCAACCGGCCGCAAAGAGAGGGTGAGACCCTCATGCAGTACTCTAATGCCCTGCAGGAAACATTGAATGAGATAAGGCGGCGAGACCCAGTGGCTATCGGGGCCTTTCCTGAAGTAGATAAGCTACTAAGAGACCAGTTCATTGTGGGACTGTACAATAAATCCTTACGGGACAAATTGCAGGAGATGACCCGAATGGCGGCTGACCTGACGTTTTATGGTGTCTACTTAGCTGCTGTTGAGAGGGAAGAGGAACCCATGCCCGTAGTGGTAAAGGCTGTGAGTAGTACCCAAGCAAGCAGAGAACAGAGGGACGCAGAGTCTTTAACAGATGTGGTCCAGGCTTTACGAGCAGAGTTGAGAGAACTTCGGCTTGAGGTGTCCCAGATGAAGGCAGAACGGCCACAAGCTCCAGAAGTGACTTCGGCTTCCCGCAGCACCCCTTTCAGATCAGCTCCACAGTGGGGCCCTACCGCAAGAGGTCCACCAGGTGTGCAGAGGTATAGGGGGCCCCTCTGCTGGGCTTGTCAACAGTATGGCCACATCGCCAGAGAGTGTCGCGAACGTGTAAGGGCAGAGCCGGGGTTAAACTACCAACCGCCGCAGTAGCTGGGGGTCCAGTGGCGGGGCAACAGAAACCAAAGCCCATGCGCGAGGAGTACAATCTTTACGCCAGTAGTCCTGTTATGAAAGCAGAACTAGAAGGCAGAAAGGTGCACTGTCTAGTTGATACTGGGTCAGAGTGTACCCTGATGCCCTTGGAGTTCTTTGAAAGACACTTCGGGCACATGATGGAGCCAGAAGATGGCAGCGTCATTAGGCTGACGGCAGCCAACAATGGTGAGCTGGATGTACAAGGGATAGTTTGGATGCAGGTCCGACTGTTTGGACAAGACATTGGCAAGAAGGGAGTTGTGCTGGTGGACCACCCATCCAAGAGGGGAGTGGATGTGATTCTGGGCATGAACGTGCTCCGAGACCTGGATCACCACCTCTATGCCAAAGAGGGGCCAAAATATTGGCAGCGGGCCACCACGCACCGGCCCACTCAGAAGGTCCTACGACAGATGGTGAGGAGCTGCAGTCTGCAGAAGAGCCCCACATCCGGTCGACCCATTGGGCACGTGAAGGTGTCAGCGAGAGCCCCGATCAAGATCCCGCCACGACACGAAAAAATATTGATGCTGCCGGTGGGAACCAGACGGAAGTTGAATGGGCTGGAAGTCTTGGTTGAACCAGTCTCACAGGAAGAGTCACAGAACCGACCACTGGTAGCTCGGGCCCTTGCCACTGTGGAGAGGGGATGTGTACCCGTGAGATGCCTCAACGTCATGGACAGCGAGTTGACCATTCCTGCAAATACCCTACTAGCCGAAGTCCATGTTCCTGGAGAAGATATCTCCCGGCGAGAGGACGTCATGCTATGGCCCAACAAGAGGTCGGCCTGGACCTATGCAGTGGGCGTCCAGAAGGGCGAGCCTCCGACGGCGGAATGGAATGGCCGAGTGATTATGGCTCAGATGGGAATTGACCGCAGGACCCTGACTCCAGGGCAACAACAGCTGCTGGAAGATACCCTCTGGGAATTCCAGGAGGCGTTCTCGAGACATAATGAAGACTTCGGGTGTGCTTCTACCATCGAGCATGAAATCCCCACAGGCGATGCCCCGCCCATCAGAGAACGGTACCGACAAATCCCGCCCAAAATGTACCAGGAAGTGAAAGACATGGTGGCCAGCATGCTGGAGAAACGGGTGATTCAAGAGAGTCAAAGTCCCTGGGCCGCCCCAGTTGTTTTGGTGCGAAAAAAAGATGGCAGTCTCAGGTTCTGCGTAGACTACAGGAAGCTAAATGCCCAGACCATTCGTGACGCCTATCCCCTCCCACGGATTGAAGAGTCGCTGTCCGCTCTAGTTCTTTTCGACCCTTGACCTGGCCAGCGGATACTGGCAGGTACCAGTGGCTGAGAAGGATAGGGCAAAGACAGCTTTCATTCTGCCTATGGGACTCTACGAGTTCAATCGGATGCCGTTTGGGCTTTCCAACGCCCCAGGGACATTCCAGCGGCTGATGGAACACTGTCTAGGGGATCTTAACTTTGAGTCGGTGCTGATCTACCTGGACGATGTGGTGGTGTTCGGGAATTCGTTTGACGACCATCTTCAGAAACTGCGGCAGGTTCTGGAACGACTACGAGACCATGGGCTTAAGATCAAGCCAAAGAAGTGCCAGCTCTTCCAGCAGCGAATAGAGTACTTGGGGCATGTGGTCACTTCGGAAGGGGTACAGCCGGCCCCCAGTAAGGTGGAGGCAGTCCAAAACTGGCCTCGGCCGTGTACACTACGAGAGGTGCGGGCATTCCTGGGACTGGCTGGGTATTACCGAAGGTTTATACCCCGTTTCGCTCATCTGACGGGCCCCTTAAATGAGTTACTTAGGGATACTGCTGGGGGTCCAAAGAATCGCCCTATTGAGTGGGGACCTCGGCAGCAAGAGGCTTTTGAAGCGGTGAAAGAGGCGCTGACCAGTGCTCCAATTCTGGCCTATGCGGTTCGACACCCCCTTTTTGCTGTATACTGACGGTAGTCTACATGGGTTGGGGGCTGTTCTGTCCCAAGTCCAGGAAGGGCGAGAGAGAGTAATTGCCTATGCCAGTCGGTCCTTGTGGGAGTCAGAGCGAAATCCTGACAATTATAGCTCCTTTAAGTTGGAACTGTTAGCCCTGGTGTGGGCCGTGGCTGAAAGGTTCGCAGAGTACCTGACAGGTGCAGAGGTGACTGTTGTGACCGACAACAACACATTGGCACATTTGGAGAATGCTAAGCTTGGAGCCCTCGAGCAGAGATGGGTGGCATGACTCTTAAAATACCAATTCAGCATTAAGTTCCGGTCAGGGAGAGAAAATGGGAATGCCGATGCCCTCTCTCGGGTCCCAGTCAGACTACCATCCCGCCGTGTTGATGAGGAGTTAGAGGACACTGAAATGCCGGACTTTAGCCAGTTCCCTGGGTTCCAGGACGTGGCACACTCAAGTGGGGTGGCGTCTGGGATGCCAATGGTGTTGGAAAAGACCGTGGCTGATTGGCATAGGGTCCAGGATGGTTGCCCAGATTTACAGAAAGTGAAGGTTTGGATCCGGTCTCGGGTCTGGCCCCGACCAGAGGAGCAGGCTCAGCTGACTCAGGAGGGGCAAAAGCTGTTGAGGCAGTTGGATAAGCTGAGTGTTTCCCAGGGTCTCCTGTGTCAGACCATCTACTTACAATCAGAGTTGCAGCACCGACAACAGATTGTTATCCCCATGTCATTAGGACCAGAGGCTGCTCGGGAAGCCCATGAGAGAGGCGCCCATTTTGGGAGTGACAAAACCTATAAGTGGCTTCAACGACTGGTGTACTGCCCTGACTTGTTAAGCATGGTGTCTGAAGCTTGCCTCAAGTGTCGTACCTGTGGGCTAAGTAAGAGCACTGAACAGCGGGCCCCCGTTCAGACCATCCGGACATCTGCGCCCCTAGAGCTCCTGATGATTGACTATGTGCAGATTGGGTACTCTGCCTCTGGGCATTCGTACTGTTTGGTCATGACAGACCATTTCACTAAGTATGCCGTGGCTGTACCCACTAGGGATCAGACTGCAGAGTCTGCTGCTGAGGCGGTCTGCAAGCACTTTATACAGGTGTTTGGGTGCCCACAGAGGATACATTCCGACCAAGGGGCGTGTTTCCAAGGGGCTATAATGAGCGAACTGTACCAGTTGTATGGGATTGAGCGTTCCCGTACTACTCCGTATCATCCGCAGGGGAACGGAGCTTGTGAGCGGTTTAACCGCACACTTATCCAGATGCTGCGGACTTTAGAGGACAGCCAGAAGGCTAGGTGGCCTGAGTACCTGCCTGAGCTGATGTGGGCCTATAACAATAGGGTGCACAGTACCACGGGCTACTCCCCACACATGCTGATGTTCGGGAGACCGAGTCGAGAGATTGAGGAGGGGCACAACCTATGTGACAGGTTCCCTTTAATCAAGTCCAACCTATAACCCTACAGTGTTGATCCAGAGAAAGGCAAAACCCCTAAGAGGAGGATGCCAACTGTCCCAAGGAAATATTCCCTCCCGATTCCAAAAATGGAGAATGAATCCCTGGATCAACGTTCGATCTCCATAATCTCGTCCCCATAACCTGTAACATTATATTTTTCAAGAAAGGCATCTATAGCCTTTTTAAACATGTTCAATTAACCCACCATCACAACCTCTTGTGGCTGCGAGCTTCATAGTCTCATTGCTCTTCCAGTAAAGAATCCTTGTCTGTGATGATGGTGAAAAGGTCAATATTTGTTGCCGATGTATTTGTCCATTTAGCAATGTGCAGCTGCGCTTGTGCTGATCAGGGAAAAAAAACCGTTCTAGACAGCACATTAGGGGTGATCTATTAAAGGAGTTGTCTCCCTTCAGAGTTTGACAATGCATGAATGAAATACTCTGCCACTTCCTGGTTCAGACTGACTCATTTGCATATGCTCATTTGCATACAGCTTGTACAGCTCTGTGCACCTTGCTCTGCTTTCAGATGCTAATTAGATCAGATTAGCTTCTCAAACTACTAACAGGACTTCTTATCTGATCCCCAAAACAAAAGCACTAATTACAGTTCTATTTATTTTACATAAATCATGCTTTTTACTGATGAGCAGCAGAGGACACTGCCACAACCTGTGTGATGACTTCACTCACTGTTATCTCATTGAACAAACAGCAGGGGGAGAATTGTACATAGGTCTGTTACTGAGGGAACTGAAATAGCCAGGGAGGTCATAAATTCACTTGTATCTCCTTAGGGAAAACAGAGGAACAAAGCAATATATTTGGAAAATGTCTTTATTTTGTGTTCCCTACAATTTGAAAGCTATTCTTTGTAGCGAAACAACCCCTTTAAATGTTTGATGAAACACAGTAGCCGGATTTTGAAGTCTATATTTATGTAAGGCCTGTGAATTATGTTACATCTAGCCAAATGACCCTTGGCAAAAAGAAGGCTCCTCACTCCTACCATAAAGGGTTTTCTCACTATGAAGATTAGTTCTCAACATGTAGGGACAGGTAACTGAAGACTTTTTAAAAATACATTAGTCTTTTGATTTGACTTTAGTCATGAGATAAGAGAACTTTTATCTGCTCTGAGTGCACACAGCTTCTCTGGTTACATAGACAGAGAGCATGTAGTGACACCACCATGGACGGGGCTCACTCTCTGAGCAGACTCATTATCTTTAACAAGATTAGCTTTTTTTTTACAGATAAGCAATTGTTTTCACTCTTCAGAGCACTTGTAGCTTTATTTAATTAAGATTAAACCTGTCTCTGTAATGTCTCAGCTCGTTATAGGGGAGCTAAATATGCTTATCGCTGCTACAGAACCACCCACAGACTGATAGAACCAGAGTGGATGAAAAGCGGTTTGTGACTCAGTGAAACAGCCTAATGAGAAAAACCCTTTAAAGGGCGTTTTGGTATTTTCCATATTTAGGATCTGACCTCAAAGACTCCCACCAATTAGTAGAACAAAGGAGCAGCAGCACTTGCTGAAGCCCTCCACCCCTTCAAGTCTGTAGGGCAGAAATGCAGTACCAGATAAAATGCATGGATGTTGTTGTGTTTGATACTACAGACAAAGAGCCCGGCTGCCGCTTCATTCTGCTGACTGATAGTGGTCGCTGGGATGGGATACGAAGGACCTCAGAAAATGTCTATCTCCGACATCACATCAACTCCTCTATAGCTGTATACACAATGTCTTGCGAAGATGCTCATGTTGTGAGTAAACACTTCTAATATACAGGCTGTGTGGTAACAGGGCTGCAGTGGCCACGGTTTTAGATCTCGATGTCTGTAAGCACAGTCTTCAACTACTGTGTATTACTAGTAATTAACAATATGACCACAGGATAACAATGTGCTATCATCCACCATCCAGTTATGCTTTACCTCGTTTTCAATTTCAGCCAAGGTTTTGATGCGAAGATCTTTAAAGTTTGAGAAGTTCATCTAAAGAGAAAGGAATAAGTAGATGAAAACATTAGTGGACTCTGGACACTACGCACCAGGCCATTACTACAGGACTACCTGCTATACCTGCTGGGTTGTTTGGGTCCTCTAAATTATTTACAGGGTTTACGAAGTATTGTTAGGTTATGTTCACAAGGCGTAATTGTGGCGCGTACAGTACGCCCCGCAATTACGCCGGGTGTTTGGGAGTCGCGCTGATCGGCGTGTACTCCTGAGGCGGGGGGGGGGGGGGGGGGGTGGTGAGGTTGGCAGCCCCCCGGCCCAATAGACTGCCATTACTCACAGCGTATTCGCTCTAAGCAATTGACATGTCCCTTATATCCACGCACATACAATGTGATCGTATTGTACAAGCGGGGAGAGGGAGCGTAATCCATAGTTCTCTATGAGAACTGTGGATTACCGTAATTTCGGCGCGCATCTTGCTCGTATTAGAGTGCAAATACGACGCGAAGTGCACGCCGAAATTACCCAGTGTGAACATGGCCTTACTCTTTGTATAAAGAAAAGGTGCACAATGTTTCAATATATTTTCTGTAGCAATTTATCACAGTTTTCAAAACCTCTGCTTGCTGTCAGTTAAAAGGAACATTCACTATTTATTACCAATAAATAAAAATCTGTCTCAGTCCTGTTATGGACACACAGGTGCATGGGTTGTTACAGGCCAGACGTCTGATAAAAAGTACCGTAATGAGCTGAGCCCATCACATGACCACTGCAAGTAAACTATGAATAACAGCAAGCAGAGATCTTACAAATCCTAAGGAATTTATGCAGTGTCGTGTGCCAGGAACTGACTTCTTCTCAAGGACCACGTGGCATCTGCTTAACCATCTGCTACTCTTTGCGGCTTCTTACTGCTGCTCCGTCAGGTGGTCTATGCTGAATATATAAAATGTCCTGCCTCCTTGTGCGTGTATGTGCTAGTCCTTATTTAAAGGACCAGTAAGTGCCGCAAATATTGTCCTCCATCTCTGGCAGCGTTATTTAAAGGGACACTCCCCTTTATCACTTGCCTGATTTTAGGTGGTGTATGGTGGTCTCCTCTGACCCTCTGCTCTGACCTTGCATTGAAAGAACTCCTCCTGCCCTAACCAATTGCCTGTCTGACTATGTCTTAAGCCTGTCCCTTCTGTACTACATTTCAGATGTCAGTCATTGCCATTGAAGACTGTGCTGAGGAGAGCAACCTGAGGGTTTCCTGCAGAGTCCGAGCCCCCAGCTGGGCTGGAGGGTGGAGACCAGTGCATGACCTAGAGGATCCACCATCAGTTAAGTTGTGTTGGTATACTGGAAATCTGTATAATAATATTAAAACAGATAAACTTTTGGAATAGACAATAAAGGGGTATTCTAACCACAATTATTAGGTTTAAAGGGTAATAAAGACTATTACCAAATACATTGCAGTTCTGATTTTGCTTCCCTCCAGATTTAGAGCACTTCTCATCTCCCGCTTGCATACACAAGCTTCCTTAGGTTACTGACAATCTCTCTCTGCTCTAGCAGTCTTGGCCAGGTTGGTCGGGCTGATGACGTCACTCCCTGCTGTGTCTTATCAGCAGAACAGGAGCTGGTTTATGTTTTTTTTACTTACAAAATGTAACCCTTTAGAACTCTGTAGCCTTACCGTTTAAACCCCTCCATCACCAACATCCCTCTAACAGGATCAGCTAGGAATAGCAGTGTTGAAATGCTAGTCACTGCTGTAGAATCACCCACAGCCTGAACAGGAAGAGGGAGCCTGAAGATGCCTGTGAGGATCAGGCTTTGTGAAACAACATGGTGAGAACACCCCTTTAATGTCATCACTCATTAAAGAAGCAGTGACCCCATTAACCCACCTTGTATATTTGAATTTGAGGGTCTCACTTATGACAAAATAGTTATTTCCTGTCTAAATACAATCAAAATTGCAATTTTATTCAGGGAGCTTGGATTTAGCCTAAAAAGGTGCTGGAGTCAGTAGTAATGATTAGTTACCCATATACACAACCAGTTGTTCTTGTAATGCTGGGGAAATATTGAGATGTTAATATAGAAAGGAGATCCGAACCATGCATCACTGAGGATTCCTATACTGTAGGGAAGTAAATCTGAACTGCGGCTTTTCAGCTGTTGCAGAACTACAACTCTCTGCATGCCCAGACTGCCTCACACTGGGGGTTGTAGTTCTGCAGCAGCTGGAGAGCACTGGTGTCCATAATCCAGATACTCACAGCAGGCTCTGAAATCTTGCTCTCGAACATTGGATGGATAGTGAATGGGATCCCATCAATAGCTGAAACACAAAAACATAGTAACCTGGCAGAATTTGTAAGGAAATTTTTTGTTAGATTTTTATGACAGTCTTAAAAACTCACCGGAGACTCCATAGACGTTGGACTCATACAGCGGGTGTTCGCACTGAGGTGATCTTACATATGGTTTGGAAACGGGTAGGGGAGCCGGAATGTGGATGGCGGTGCTGGAAAGAAAACAGGGGCTGTTACAATTCTGAATGTGTGCCAAGCCAAGGTCTCATTCCAGCCCATTTGTTTGATAAACCGAATGTATGATTTTCCAATAGCAGACAATGAGTTCTTCAACCATAACCCCTTGAGGACCGCCCCATTTTTGTTTTGTTTTTTTTTTTGCTTTGAGTTTTTTCCTTTACGTCTTTCAAAAGTCAAACCCTTTATTATTTTTTCCATTGACATAGCAGTTACGAGGGCTTGTTTTTTGCAAAGCAAAATCTAATTTTCAAAGATAATCCCTACTGATAGGACAGATAACTCTTTGTAAGACGTCAATAAGTTAATTTAAGATTTTGACCTTCATATCTATTGCCAAATGTTTTTATTCTATTGCATGACATGGCTTGTTATTTGGTTACTAGTTTAGTTTTGTTCTTTTTGATTTATACATGTTGTCATATGTTCTTGTATAATCACAACATTGATCAACCGGAAAATTTCAATAAAAACTGAATATTTTAAGGATAACCCCTACTATACCATAAAATATACTGGGAAAATTAAAAATTCTTTGTCTTTTTTTTTTTTTTTCTTTTTGTATTTAAGTGCATTCATCATCCGGGATAAAGACCATGATATTGTGTAAGACTGGAATTTTACAGACACAGCAATATGCATTATACTAGTTTATATAGTGTTTATTTATATGATACGTTACAAAAGGAAGCAGCTGAATTAAAGAAAATTTGGATCTTTTTTTATATATTTCTTAAAACTATACTGTAGTACTTATGTACTAAAGTAGACAGGCTTTTCATTGATCTTTTATTACAATATAATTATAATATAATTACAATTATAATTACAATATAATTAATATTATGATTATTAATATTAAAGGGGTTGTCTCACTACAAGGATTGTTTTTTTATATTAAAGATCTTGCAAAAACAAGTCACTTTGCAATATATGTCCATTAACAGTGTCCTACCTATTCCTAGATATCCCCTCTTGTATGAGCTGCATCAGCTCCTTAGGTCGCTATAGCTACAGACCTGTTTGATCTACCTGATAGGCTGCCAGCACTGGTTGCTATAGCTACAGAACTGGCTTCTACTGCAGCCTAGTAGAAGCCAGTAAACACACCCCTGAATTCAAAGTGAAACCAAGAAAACAGGACTCAGGTAATCAATGTAGTGAGACAACCCCTTTAATTCCACTGATTCAGAAGAAAAGAGGACCTTGTACTTGAGGACTTACAGTCTAAAATGAAGGAGAGGGGAGACGCAAGATGAGGGAGATGTGTGCATTATATTGTAGGGCCAGCAGGGTTATAGTAGGGCAGAGGCTCCTACGTAAATGGGTTTTCATGTTGCTTTTGAAACTAATAAAAGTGTCGGAGAGTCTGACGTGTTGTGGTAATGAATTCCAGAGTATGTGGGAAGCACGGGAGAAGTCTTGGAGACGGTTGTGTGAGGAGCTGACAAGAGAAGAGCAGAGAAGAAGGTTTGTGTGAGGGGAGGTATCTGGAGATTGGGGAAGACATGTATGGGGGATAGGACTACAATGAAGGCAGGCTTGGAGGCCACCAGTTCCCATGATCGCTGGGGGGCCGATGGGCCAAAAAGACAGTGCTGCCATCCTTCCTAGCTGTTTGTATGCGACAGGCGTGCTGACCTTGACATCTAAGTAGTTAAATGGTGAGGATCGGAGTCATATCCGATCCCAGCCACTGACAGTTGGTGTCAGTGGTAATTAATGGCAGGTGTTGGCTGTAATAGCCTGTTACACACATTCTTAAAACCAGAGAACAATAAAGTTATGTCCTTTTACGTTACTGGATTGAAGGGTAATCTAGTTTACAAAACCCACTTGGCTTTTATGAGTTATTACAGAGGGTCTTCTGACCAAGACCCTGGAGAGTGTTTACAAAACGTGCATCTTCCTCTGGAGCATTTGTCCTGTCCCGCATTATAGACAACCCAGGGGAGAAATATAGTGCTTCTTTTCCTCTGTGGGTGCAGGGAAATCGATCACTTGCTTCTAGGTTCTCCACAGATTACTTGCTGGGGGACTAAGTGGCACTTTGTGATCACTATATGGTTATGAGACCCTTCGTAACAGTAGATGTTTCCATGACAGAAAGGCTCGGGCTCCAGGTTAACATTTGGTCATCTATGAGTTGCAGTAAAATGGATCTTTGTAAACAATTGCCAAGATTGGATTTTTAAAGAAGTTTCCTATTTTGGACAACCCCTTCCCATAGCAGAGTCCCACCAATATTGCCAAGATACACTCCTCCGTTATCAGCTACTATAGCGAAAGGAAATTGGTGATAAGTCATGGGACGTCTATATAACAGGGAGAGCCAATCTTTGTAGAAGTGAGTCCTTAGTGGAGGACCACCTTCATGATGCCCTACTAAAGAAAGAAGCTGTCTAAAGCACATCCTGCTTTACTCTGCAATTTACTCTACTATTTCACAATATTGTGCTCAAAATAGTACCTAACCCAATTATACCATTGAATTTCCTGAATTTCCAGAACCTCACAAAGACTGAGAACAAATACCTGTAAGGAAAGGGTGTAGTAGAGTGTGGTCAATACTTTTGTACCTTGCGGTATCTACTTGATCTCAGATTTCACTTCTCTTTGGACTGGCAGGTTGTGGATTGTACTTACTTAGTCTGGGCTGGAATGCCATTATCTATAGAAAGTCCTCGGATGCCTGATGTAATGTTTCTCGGTTTTGGAGTAGGTTTCTGGAAAGAAACAGGAACCTTCTTGCACCATAGAGCCACACCACTCATATCACTGGGGTCACAAGAAGAAAAGGACCATATCATGAGATGCAAAAATACAGCAATTATAATGAGATAATACATAATAAATTCACAGTTACTAACATGTATTTCCAGAAATATGAGCAAATATGGTTTAGATGTCTTAGGATTCGCTCTTACGACAAAATACTTCTTGGGTTCAAAATCCTAAAATGCATCATTCGACGAGTATTTCAACAGTATTTTACCCCAGGATTTACTAACTTGGTTTTAATTTTTTGCCGCGGTTTCTCAATCGTTTTTGCATCATATAGAACGATCGCCAAAATCCGTCCTCAAAAACGTGCACACAGAGCTTTCTCGTCGTTTTTCATGCCATTATATTGACTTCAATACTAAATTTTCCACCATTTTCCAAGTGATATACAGCGGATTATTGAAGAGGTTTTAAGTTTTTTGAAAACACGCCGGTCCTGAAATCTGACCTAAAAAAAAAATCTGTCATGTGGACTACAACGCAGATATTCACCTGAGGTCTACGGGAATGGTTTACAGTAGTTTTTTAACGATTTTTAAAATAAGAATCTGCGCGTAATGATTATCATGTGGACGGACCCTTAAAGGGGTTTTGCCACGATGTAATGTTGACATGGGATCCTCCAAAATGGGTATTTAATCACTTTTCTAAATATATGTCATTAAAAAAAGTGAATCATGTGAGAGCTACAGCCTTCCTTACATACCCTTGGTTTCCTGACAGTTTACATTAGACACGGCCAGGAGCTGATCTGGCCGCGCTTGCGTGTTTGCACTTCTTATCTGATGGCAGGGAACATGAATGAGCTTTGAAGGGGCTGTGGTGAAAGATTCTGTGTCTTTTGTAGAATCCACTGGTTGTAATGGAATTATCTTGGTAAACATGCAGACAGTCCCTGCAACACTGCTCATCCTCCTCCCTCTCCCCTGCAGCCGGAATGAAAGAAGGCTGCCTGCTGAGCTTATCTTCTCTCCTGAGCACAGATGAGGGAGAAATAAAACGCATATAGCTTGTGCACAATATAGTTCTGCCCTGTGGATTAGCCAAACAATGTTTGCTCAACTACAGAGATTGAGTATCAGGAACGTGCATGGGAGGTGGACCGATGACATCACAGAGCAGGTACTTGTTTTTTTAAATACAGAAACACAACGCCCCTTTTTTCAAGCCTCAAGATGGGAGTATCAGCCTGTTAGGTGAGGAACTCACTTCTTGGCAAAACCCCTTTAAGGTGGACAATAAAACTGATAGGCCTGGATATTTGTAGTCATTCCAAGCCACCAGCTGTATTAATTACTGAAGAAACTCTAGTAGGAGAAGTTAGCTACTTCCATGTACTAGAGATTTAATTAACCTGAGTGACATAGTGAGACTGGACAAGTCTTCTCTTATGTGATTGACTACCAGATAGAGTTGTAAAAGGGAGTGAGATTAATCCACTTGGTGACACACTGACACAAAAACTTCTATGTTGCTGCCAAGGATTAGTGGTCATACAGCTCAGTCCTGTCCTAAAACCCGATAGCAGGACAAGTGCTGAGCACAAGAAGTGGAGTAAGACTACACAAAATTACTGCACATAAGAATTCGGATGCACAGGTGAGATGTCTACAAAACCTTACATTCATAGCTCTTTCTTACCCAATTCGTGTATACGGTGAGCCAAGACTCTTGCTTTTCACTGTTAGTTTGATATCAGAAACAGCGGAGTCTGCAGTGTTCACGGGACTCAGTTTAACACAGAGACGTTTTTTCTTTGGCACCGTTACCTCTGGAAAGGCAAATAACACTTATTATTATGTGCTAAAAACGGGGACAAAATAAGAGCCACACAGCCGTGTTTGGTCAATGCACTTCATGACACGACACAATAAAGCCAACAACCCTTTTATGTCAAGATTCAAAGGAAATCTATTGCCAAGTTGTTTTCTAATTAAAACCAGACAGTGATACATATTCTATTCTTTTTAGCCGTTTTTATTATCTGATTGTAGATTTTTCAACTATGTTGTCTGTATAGGATTACGGGGGCAGCCATCTTGCCTGAGCTGCTTTTAACAGCATTTAGAGAGATGCTTTACAGCAGCTTTATGGACATAGGAGCCTGTGAACAGGAGCAGACCCATTGACTTCTATAGGAGAGTTTTCAAGTCATGCTCTGTGACCTGGGAAGAAGTCAGTGTGCAGAGAGGGAGAGCTGTGACATCTCCTATTGTGACTGGTGGATCCTGTGTTATCTATACGCACCTTTCAGTGTAATCCTGCCTGTGCTGACAATGAGGAGACTGCTGAAAGGCTTTTTGTACAGAACAGGAAGTGTCAGATTACAGGCAGTCCCCGGGTTACGGACAGTAGGTGCTCTATACTGGTCATCTTTTTTTTTTTTTTTTTTATTATTAAATACTTTTTTATTAGTATTTTGTACATTTGTACAGTTTTTACAAATAACAAGCAAAAAGCAAGAGAAAATGCTGATCAGAATTCCTAAGGGACAATAAAAGTCCAGTTTACCCCACCCACCCAGAACAGGCTACAAATTACCAGATTTGAGCAACAAATGCTCTTAAACTACTGCATCTCACAGAATAAGGGACACAGCGCTGGAAACAGAAGGTCTGTCACTAGCTTGTGCTGTCCTTAGCATGGGGGACACAAACTTTGTGACAGGTTCAATTTAAAATGACACAATGAGACATTCCAGATGACCCCTTTAATGTGCCCTAAATATTTTAAAAATATTTCAAATTAACTTACTAACTTTAAAAAGTCCTGGGGAGTGATGCGCTGTCCAAACCCCCAGATAAGTAAGAAATGTTAAATCCATGTGGATCCCTCACTAACCAACAGAATAAAAAAGGCTGCAGGATTTCAGCAAGCAGCAGATTACTACACATGCATAGCGCCTTACATTTCCCTGTGGTTGTTCCTGGTACTGCAGCTTAGTCCCATACACTTGTTCAATTCCAAAAAAAAATCAATATTGAGCTCCTGATGCTCCATTAGAAAAAAAAGAAAACCTAAACTCCTCTTCCTCTTTCCAGCACTGCATCTCTCCAGTCTTCTATTTTCTTTCTTCTTCTTCGAAACGGGTACCTTCACCGCTGCGGCTGCCGATTGGCTGCAGGGGTCACAAGCCTCTTCTTTCATCACCGTTTGGAGGTGAACAACTCTGAATGGTGATGTCACTAGAAGTGCATGATCACTGCTGCCAATCAGTGGCTGCAGCAATGGTGCCCTTGTTCAAAGGAAGAACATCATCAACAGAACACCAGAGAGATCTATTGCCTGCACGGAGGAGCGGGGAAAAGGAGCATAGGTTTTTGCATTTAATGGGCACCAGAAGCTTAATATTAATTTTTTATTTGAACCAATCAACCCCTTTCAGCAGCTGTACCAGGCATAGTCCCTGTATGTGCAAGCTATTGTGAAAAGGACTGTAGCACTCTGCTGACTTTCAGACTCCTATAAGTTGGACTCCCATTGGCCAAATACTGATGTTCTTCCCTGAAGAAAGGCCTCCATAATTAAGGGCCCCTTTGAAGAAGCGGAGTTCTGGGCGGTACCGCAGCGTATATGGGATAATCAGACCAACAAACCCTTCACGAGACACCAATGTAAAGTCAAGGTACTGATTAGAATAACATTATAACAGATCTATTGGAAGAAGTTTGTTGTTGGTTTCCAGGTATCAGTAGGAGATTCCGGATTCTACATAGAAATTTAAAGGGATTGTCCCACTGTAGACAATGATGACATATTGCTAGGATATGCATCACTTACTGATAGGTGCCCAGGCCTATAAGACAATGATGGCATCTACTAGTGATATGCCACCATTGTCTACAGAGGGACAACCCTTTTAAGGGGAAAAAACCCTCAATTTTACATTTAGGGTATGTTCAAACGGCTTATTTTGGAGCGCTTAATACGCGGTGTGACGGCTCACTTGCATCTGGACGCCATCTTGGACCGGCCCAGGGTCCTTCACTCAGGGGATCGCCGCTTTGGTAAGCGAATGGTACACCGACAACGGCTTCTTTATGGCTCCAGCCTGTTTTATTGTTCAGGCATAGCATATCAGCAATAACACATATAAATGAAATCCTCGGCCGTCTGGCCACTAACTGGACAATGATAGGCCGAGGCCATTGATAGAGAGGGTCTTTATCGCCGAGCACCACAAATCCTTTACCCACACTGGGGTCAGACTTCTCTCCAAGCCTCCGGGGGACCAGAGCCTCTCTTCAGCTCCTCCACTGCTCCACTCTCAGGCAGCAGACCACGCCCCCCGATCACCTGTAGTAGGAGGCCTTTTATAGCCCTCCAGGGACTGGCGCAAAACCTGGCCTGGAAGGTGGGGACAGCCTCCCACCCAATGCTACAACCGTCCCGGGAAAGGAAACCCATACCTGGCTGCAAGGCAGCCATTCTACCTACCTGTGTCAGTAACCTATTGTTACTGACACCAACAAGTCTCCTTCCCCGACCAAACCCAGGTTTTCGGTGGCACGTTTGTAGCAGGTATCCTGCCGAATTCCACCTAGTGGCAGAGACCTGCAGCTGCACACGGTCACTCTGCCACAGTGGGTAAATGCGCCCCATAATTACGGTAATCCATAGCTCTCATAGAGAACTAAGGATTACGCCTCCTCTCCCAACTCGTACAACACGATCGTATTGTACGCACGGGGAAATAAGTGACATGTCATTTATTCGCGGCGAATACGCGCTGCGAGTAATGCATGTCTATGGGGCCGGCGTGCTGCCGCCCCACCCCCCATGCCGCAGGAGTACGTGCTGATCAGCGCGACTCCCAAAACACCGGGTGTAATTGCGGCACATACTGTAAGCGCCGCAATTACACCGTGTGAACATACCCTTACTGAGTACAGAGCTAATGGGAATCAAAACAGCTACATGTTAAAATGACAAACTAGTGCAGCCTAATATGCAAGAGGATTCACACATGATGGAGACAACTCCTAATCTGCGATTGTCGCTATACAGGTTTATGTCGTTATCCGATATGACTGGACATGCAGGACATACCGGCTATATTAGTCAGCGGGAAGCATCAAGTGACTTTGGGAAACTAGAGCAAAACTCATACACAGTGCCTAAAATACTTACTGGGATCCACATATTCCCCAATAAAAGCAAAGCATATAGGCAAGGCAGTCTTCTCACTCAGCAGCTGGACCTCGGTGATCACTTGTTCAATGGTCTGTAGAAGACATGAGAAGTGGTGGCTGTAACATAATGGAGACACAGACATCCAACACATTCATGTAATTATAAAGAAGTTCCAAACCCGGACATGTAAATGAAATTATACTGTCCATGTCCAGTGAAAGGTGAAAAATGTGTGATGATCCTCTATTGCAGACCTGCACAACCAGGCAGGAAGTGGGGGCCAACACTTATTGGGAACCTCCCTCAGACAGCCCAGAAACCCCCTGAAACACCAATTTTGGGGAGGTTTTTGTGATCCTTGCGGTCTGCTTCATGAGCAGCCAGAAATCCTTTGGTGGGCCACAAGCGAGCCCACAGACTCTATGTTGCGCAAGCCTGCTCTATCGGCAGCTCAACTGTACTAGAGCCACTAACTCAAACTCCAGGTTTCAGATTGGGACTCGGTATGGTTAGAGGTCTACAGTAAAGATTGTCTCTTCCTTTTCTAGGTGTCTCAAATTTGTCTTCTCCTGATGGCCCCCATAATATCTATGGATATTGGTTTCGAAAAGTATTGAAAACATATGGCTGCTTCCTTCTAGAAACAATGCCACAGCTGAGCACAGGTGGTTTGTGGTATTGCAACTTGATCCCATTCAATTTGACAGAGCTGAGCTTCAATATGCATGGTGCTGGAGGCAAGCAGTGGTTTTCCCACAATGACCAGTTGCAATCTATGGAAGATGGTGGCAGCAAGAGGTCTCTCCTACAGCGCCACCACAGGAGAATTACATCACACCCACTAAAATTAGTAAGGCTACTTTCACACTGCCTTGGAAATGTACGTTTCCTGCATAGCAACCCAATGAAGGCGAAAAGAGTGTCGTTTTGGTCTTTGTCAGGTTGGCATACCTTTTTTTTTTTTTTTTTTTTTTTTGCTGAACAGTGGTTCGTAAAAAATACATCCTGCGTGTGCGTGTGTGTGTGTGTATATTATATTTTTATATTATATATTATTTATTTAATATCACAGCCTATTATATACTTTGGATAGAGCTTACCTCTGGAGTGTAGCTATAACACAGGTAAAGAGCAGACTTCTGATTAAACCCCTTTAAAAAATTAGCCGAAGCCCCTTCACTGGTGGCTGCAATCTATAAAAGAGCAAATAATACAAACAGTGAGCATGGGTGAACACAAAAATCAAGACCAATCAACCAAAATCAATTTCCTTACTATGCTGTAGCCTTTGGGGCAGGTTGATTGGCCAGAAGTCCAGGCTAACCCGCACAGAGGTTTAGAATTTCCCTCCATATTAAAGTTTCTTTGAGGAAATCCCTGGAACAAAATCATAAAAGAAATGTAAAGGCCATGTCCACCTTTGAACACTATATTACAGTTTACATATAGAATTAATCTCAATACCTAAAGGGCTATGTAAGCATGTCATATTCTTTACTGTGTATTGATCCTGGGTTACATCCTGTAATTATTTATTAAAATTTTAAAAACATAGTAATAAATACAAAAATAACAACAAAATACAAAACACGAACTAAACACAAAGAACAAAACAAGACTTAAAGGGGTTGTCTAAAATTTATTTATCGACCTCAGTCCCGTTTTTTTTGGTTTCTTTTTTAATTCAGGGGGGTGTTTATGGTTCACAGGTGCAGTAGAAATGGTCTGAGCTATAGCAACCTGTGGGGGTACCCTTTAGGAAAATCAAAAAGGTCTGTGCTTAGTGACCAGAGGAGCTGATGCAGCCATACAAGAGGGGTTTTTAGGTATGGTGGAACTGTTAATGGACATATATTGCAAAGTGACTTGTTTTTGCAAGATCTTTAACATAAAAAGCAATCCTTGTAGTGAGACAACCCCTTTAACATAGTATGAACAACACCAATCCCATTTCCCAATAAAACACCAGCTATATATAATATTTAAAATTTCTCAATAATTACTAAAACTAAATTGCTATAAAGCAAAATATAAACCAAATTTCACTGGTCTGGTTGCATCACACACGTTACACACACGTTTATTATACTTCAGAGCTGCGCTCACTATTCGGCTGGTGCAGTCACTGTGTACATTCATTACTTATCCTGTACTGATCCTGAGTTACATCCTGTATTATACTCCAGAGCTGCACTCACTATTCTGCTGGTGCAGTCACTGTGTACATACATTACTTATCCTGTACTGATCCTGAGTTACTCCTGTATTATACTCCCGGCTGACTCACTATTCTGCGGGTGCATTTCACGGGTGTACATACATTTCTTATCCCGTACTGATCCTGAGTTACATCCTGTTTTTAACTCCAGAGCTGCACTCACTATTCTGCGGGTTTGCAGTCACTGTGTACATGATTTTCTTATCCTGTTCTTATAATGAGTTACATCCTGTATTATACCCCAGAGCTGCACTCACAAATTTCTATGGTCCTGTTAAAAACATTACATTTTTTAATCTTACGCGCCTAGTTAAAATCCTTCTGCTACCTAAGATGACAACACAGCACCTTGTGTAAAGAGGATATTTTCTAACAGAGGTTCAATGCAGAAATTGAGCCAGCAAGAAATGTCGGATGATTTCAGCTCTGAAGTCTGCAGAGTGGTAAATGTAGCTGTGCACTATTATAGAGACTGAAAGAAGAGTTTCTTACAATATTAGTCATAGTTGCCAACTTTTGAAACTGAAAAAGCAGGAGATTGTAGAGGGCGGCGCGCTCCGCGTGCCGCGGCAAAAAGTTGCATGGGCACGCCCATTTTGTTGGTGTGCCACGCCCCTTCAAAAAGCCACACCCACTCCACCTAACTGCATAATGGCTTTGGAAGAAAGCCAGGTAGCTGCCCTTATAGCCAGGTAGTAGCCCCCCCATTTAAACCCGGTAGTGCCCCTTACAGCAGGTAGTGCCCCCTTTGTAGCCAGGTAGATGCCCCCTCTGTAGCCAGGTAGATGCCCCCTCTGTTGCCAGGTAGATGCCCCCTCTGTAGCCCGGTAGAGCCAAATTTGTAGCCAGGTAGATGCCCCCCTTTGTTAGCCGGGTAGATGCCCCCCTTTGTTAGCCGGGTGATTTCCCCTTTGTTAGCCGGGTAGATGCCCCCTTTGTTGCCAGGTAGTGCCCCTTTGTTGCCAGGTAGTGCCCCTTGTTTGAAGGTAGTGCCCCCCCCATTGTTTGCCATGTAGGGCCCCCCCATTGTAGCCAGGTAGTGCCCCCCCCATTGTGCCAGGTAGTGCCCCCTCTGTTGCCAGGTAGTGGCCCCTCTGTTGGCCCGGTAGACCCCCCCCCTTGTAGCCAAAGGGAGACCCCCGCGGCCCCCCATTGTAGCCAAGGGGAGTGCCCTCTGTTGCCAGTGTCCCCCGACCACCCCATTGTAGCAGGTAGTGCCCCCTCTGTTGCCAGGTAGTGCCCCCCCCTTGTTGCCAGGTTTGACCCCCATTGTAGCCAGGGTAGACCCCCCCCCATTGTAGCCAGGTAGTGCCCCCCTATAGCTAATAAAAATAAAATAATAAAAGCCACTTACCTCACCAGGCTCCTGCAGCTCCGGACATCTCCCGGCCGACTGAGTAGTCTCCGCGTCGCAGGGGAAGTGAGTGCAGCCGTGCGTCACTCCCCCTGCGCCGCTGACCTGTATGTACAGCGAACACCAGTGCTGTACATACAGGGGGAGAAGGGAGGAGGGGAACGATCCCTCCTGCCTCCTCCCTGTACTGCTGACTGACTGTGCGGTTACGGCCGCACAAGTCAGTGAAACTCGCCGGGAGGCTGAGCGGCCGCTGCGGCCGCTTCACCCGCCTGTAGGAGCGGCCCGGCGGCGCCAGAGTAGCGCACCAGCGCTACTCTTGCGCCGCGGTACCCCCGCTGCCTGCTGGCGGCGGGAGGAATGCCAACTCTGCCAGGATGGCGGGGGGGGGACCCCATTAGCGGGACCCCCCCCGCCAAAAGCGGGAGAGTTGGCATGTATGATATTAATCCATTTGGAGTCATCCATCCAACTACGAGGGGCTGCTAATAAGTGGCTTTGTGTTCTTTTTTTGTTTCTGTGGTAACGGATGTTACATCACATGAAAGCCTTATGTGTCTAATATATGTGTTCAAAATGTTGTGTTTGTAGCTTATGGCAACAGTGATTTAGGCACGCGAGAAAACAAAATGGCGGAGTTTAAGGCGATATTCACAGCAAATGAGAGCAGAGGAGCGATAAAATTCTTGTTTCTGCAAGGAAAGTCCACAAAGGATATTCATGGTGATATGTGGCAGACATTGGGGGATCAATGCTCTTCATATTCTACAGTTAAGAACTGGGTTGTCAAATTTGAAACGGGCCACTTCAGCACCAATGATGAGGAACGTCCTGGACGACCGAGAGTGGTTGTTGTTCCGGAGATCGTCGATGTTGTGCACAACCTCATACTGGAGAATCGGCGAATTTCAGCTAAAGAAATTGCAGACATCATGGGGATTTCTCGTGAACGTGTTTGTGTCATTATCCATGAACATTTGAACATGAAGAAGGTATCTGCAAAGTGGGTCCCCAAATGTTTGACAACAGACTGCGAGTGAAAACTTCCCGGTCCATTTGTCAGCGTTTGCGGACTGATAAGAACTTCCTGGATCGACTGGTCACTATGGATGAGACCTGGATTTATTTCTATGACCCTGAAACCAAGAAGCAGTCAAAAGAGTGGAGGCACAGTGGTTTTCCTCATCCAAAGAAGTTCAGGGAGCAAACATCAGCCACTAAGGTGATGATGTCTGTGTCCTGGGATAAGGAGGGCGTGGTGCTAGTGGACTACCTTCAAAATGGTTCCACCATCAATTACATTGAACTTTTGGATCACTTGAAGGCACCTCTGAAGGCTAAAAGGCGCGGAAAGCTGTCCAAAGGAATCTTGTTCCTGCAAGACAATGCCTCCACTCACATGACCACGGCAAAACTGATGGAGCTAGGCTTCCAGCTGGTTGACCACCCACCTTATACACCAGATCTAGCTCCCTCTGACTATCATTTGTTTCCACACCTGAATAAACTCCTGCAGGGTACCCAAGTTCCCCCCAGTTCTGATGCCATAGCTGCTACGGATGACTGTTTTGAGGCACCACCGAAATCCTTCTTTTTTCAAGGCTTACAGAACTTGGAATACTGATGTAAGAAGTGTGTTGACATCAGTGGAGAGTATGTGGAATAAATGTAAAGTTTCATCTTCCTATCTCGTTTCTTTCTGGGTAAAGCCAAAGACTTATCTGCAGCCCCTCGTATTTTGAAGCTAGAGTAAGAGGTGAAGCTAGCTACATCTTCCTAAACGGAGGCCACCAAGGAACTTCCATTGTGACGACCCTGGACTGTGTGACACAATCCCAATTAATATTTGATCCCCAACAACAGTTATTATTTAAAACGATCCAGGCACAAATTCACATATCTCTACAAATAGGGTGAGATGGGGGGCTCTTACTCCAAGTACCAGGGAGACTTGACAGAGGATGAATGGGAATTGTCTGAGTGACCAGTGACAAGAGAAACAAGCTCCAACAGAGTGACTATGGCTTACAGGAAGTAACCTTTATGGGAACAACAGACAGAACAAGTCTGTTTTTTACATTTCCAACAATTTTGTCTTTACAAATGTCGTCCATCTGTTCATCTACTGCTTGGCCATCAAAATAAGTCCCCCACTGGCTTCACATTTTCGGCCTCATTTGTGGTATCTGTCCCAATGTACTATTATTATTATTATTATTTATTTTAGAGCACCCTTGGTTCCAGGGCGCTGTACATTCGAGGTGGTTACATAAATAACATTGGTCAAACAATTACAAATTGACAATAAGTAACTAACAACTGGTACAGAGGGAGAGATGGCCTGTAGTCTTACAGACTACAAGGAAGGTGGGAAGAGACAGAAGGTGAGGGGCAGACATGTTTGTAGGGTGGAGCAGTGCAACACGGTTAATGTTAATCATAGGCAATCCTGAAGAGGTAGGTTTTCAGGTTACATTTGAGGCTAGTGAGAGTGGGGGAGAGTCTGAGGTGTTGGGGCAGTGAGTTCCAGAGTATGTGGGAAGCACGGGAGAAGTCTTGGAGATGGTTGTGTGAAGAACTGACAAGAGGAGAGCAGAGAAGAAGGTCCTGTGAGGAGCGGAGGTAGCATGAGGGGAGGTGTCTAGAGATTAAGGAAGAGATGCATCGAGGGGAGAGGTATACCCCAGATTAGCCATAGAGGTTAAGGCAAACGTAGTCTCTTTTGGACTATGTTTTGTCTATATCCCAGACACAGTCTGCCACAGTTTGCTGTATACATTTGGGAAACAGCAGAAATAGTTTAAAGGAGAAAACGTTTGTCCTATAGATTCCTATGGTTCTACAGTTGAATACGATGTCAGGATAACTTTAAGGTATCTCCACAGATATCACCAATAAAGGACGAAAAATTTATACAATTGTGCCTATAAAACATTTCAAGGCAGGAGAAACTAACTATCTAGGAAGGATTGTGTGTGTGACATGGCATAAATGTTGGATTGGGGTGGTCTCAGCTCTAGAACCATCCACCTATGGGGAGAACGGGAACCCATTAGCCAAAAAGGCTGAGAAAGGAGAGGGAAGATGGGGAACCAGGTTAAGAATGTGGGCAGCTCTCTCCATTGGAGTCTGTGGGACCTGTGAGCCAGCGATAGACCCCTCTAGATTCCTGTTATGGGCAGCAGAGGCGCTCTGTCAGTTCACAGAAGACAGATCTTTAAAGAGTATCCAAAGACTTTTAAAAACCCCCCACTGTGCTAAAATAGAACGTTACCCCATACACCTCTTCCATCACCACTGTTCCCCATTGTCTCCTCCAGGCTCCTCACTGATGACGTCACATTCATGGATCACATGATGCTACAGCCAATCACTGGTCTCAGCCGTCACATGACTGCAGGTACATCATGTGACAACAGAGGTCAGTGATTGGCTGCAGCATCATGTGATCTATGAATGTGACATCATCAGTGAGGGCCCAGGGTGAAACACTGGAACAGTAGTGATGGGAGACATAAATATGAGTTCATTTTCTATTTTAATACAGTGGGAGGTTTTTAAGTTTTGGTAAACCCCTTTAAAGGGAGCCTGTCACATAGGTTATGCCCCACTTGCTGAAGTCAGCACAAGCCAGTGTCAGACCTGCTGTTCCCAGCTCGGTGTCCCTTATTCTGTAATATACAGTTGTTTTAGAGCATTTAATGCTCAAATTTTATTCATGAGCAGGTGCTAGCCCTGCCCACCAAATACTGGCCCCGCCCACAGACAGTTACTCACATGTTTCTACCTATTCAAAGTAATAGGTTAATCAGTTGAGGTGGGCGGAGGCTAGCCTCAGGTGGGCAGGGTTTGAAAAAACAGAGTCTTTTTATGACTCTTTTCTGGCTGAAAACTGCAGATTTGAGCATTAAATACACGAAAACTCCAGCATCTTACAGAATAAGGGACACAGCGCTGGAAACAGCAGGTCTGACAATAGCTTGTGCTGCCCTCAGCAAGGGGGGCATAATCTATGTGACAGGTTCTCTTTAAGGTGTAACCATATGTCATAAATGTCCGCTTGGAGGGGTCTCATCTCTGGGAACATCCACCTTTGGGGAGAATAGGAACCCCTTGGCTGAAATGGCCAAGGAACAAGAAGAAAGATTTGGAATGAGGTCAAGAATGCAGGCAGCTCTCTACAATGGAATCTGTGGGACCTGTGAGCGACTCTTGTTATGGGCAGTAGAGGCGCTCTGTCAGCTTGGAGAAGACAGATTCTAAAACGAGTATACCAAGACTTTTAAAAACTTCCCTCTGTGCTAAAATAGAAAAATTACCCCATACTCACCTCTCCCATCGCCACCGTTCCAGCGCTGCCAGAGCTCCAGTGTCTCCCCCAGGCTCTTTACTGATGATGTCACGTTCATGGATCACATGATGCTGCAGCCAATGACTGGCTTTAGCCGTCACATGACTGCAGGTACATCATGTGACTACAGAGGTCAGTGATTGGCTACAGCATCATGTGATCCATGAACGTGGCATCATCAGTGAGGAACCTGGAGGAGACACTGGAGCGATGCTGATGGGAGAGGCGAGTATGGGGTCATTTTCTATTTTAGCACAGTGAGAAGTTTGTACAAGTCTTTGAAAACCCCACTAAGGTGTAACTATATGTCGTGAATTTCAAATTGGGGAAGTGGGGTGGGGGGAATCTCCTCTCCGGGACCATCCACTTATGGAGAGAATAGGAACCAATTGGCTGATATGGCCAAGGAACAAGAAGGAAGATGGGGAATGAGGTCTAGAATGAGCGCAGCTCTCTCCATTGTGATTTTTGGGACCTGTGGGCAGCACTGGGACAAGGTATTCTTTTGCTCTTGGCAAATAAGGAATGTAGCACCCCTCTATGGAAAATTCAGCCTCCTTCATTCTTTCTTGTGCCCCCTTTTGTGCACCTCGTCCCGGCCCTGCCTGTGAGATACGTGACCCAACGACGCCAACGATAGGCCGTCCTGGGCTCCGGTTATGGGCAGTAGTGGACGCTGTCTCAGTTCAAAGAGGACAAGCTCATTCTGCTGTCACTGTCCAGAACATAGGTGACCATATCCACCGCGGACGCCAAAAAAATAAACTCCCTCTAAAAAGGGTCAAGTCACTTTTTCCACATCTGTCATCAGCCAATGGGATAGGAGAACACTCACTTTAATAAACAAAATTCACTTAAAAACTTCCCAAAATAAGATACTTTGTTGAAACAATAACAGTAACACTGGGGAGCCGCCATACATCAGGGTTCGCCCATGGCCGTCCTTAACGTACCGCAGACTCCTCCCCCAAACCCAGCACAGATGTCCCACCGCCCCCAAGTATCCCAATGACTACTTATGAACATGGAGGCTACCAATCACCCAAAAGTTATATACGAGGGCTCCTAAGTGTATTCTTCCCCCTTTTTTCCGTCCCTCTCATGTATTTATCCGAGAAAAACAAGAGCACTTACCTCCCAAAGCGCAACCCGTCCTACAAACGACAGGAACTTCGATTTCCTGGTTGTGAGTCACCTACAAAGCAGGTAAAGCTGCCCAACACTGGGAAACTACATTTCCCGGCATGCCTCCTTGAGGTGTGACGTAGGCATTCCTCCTTGCGACCGTCTCTGACAGCCGGCTGCCAGTGCGCATGCGCTGTTAGGTTAGCTGGTGAATCTTATGTTTCGCGGCAACTTTGAGCGTGAGAAGTTGCTCGGTGCAGCCTGTGAAAATAGTGACTGGCGGCTCTGCAGGTTATCAAAGACTGCAACAGCGCTTCTTCCTCTCTATCCAGTATCATTCAGTTCTTAAGTGCTCATTTGAGACATTTTTATTTCTACTCTCACCCTCAATTGCTTTCTGTTATCAGTCTTTTTAGCATATGTTGCAATTTACCCCAAATCTGGTTGTTGAAGGGATATGAATTATAGGGTCAGTAGAGTGCCCCCCCTAAAATTGGGGAGAGGAAGGGGGTCACAGAAAAAGTATTTGCGACATTTTTTCAGGGCACTTGTTTTCATGGTATTCACTGTTCGGTATAGATACCACGCTATCTGTATTCTGCAGGTTGGCACGATTCCGGCGATACCAAATGTTTTGTTATGTTTTTAGTACTTTAAAAAAAAAATTTATTCTTTTAAATTTGCTCTGCATCCGAAAACTTTTTTTGTTGTTCTTCCACCTATGACCCTAAGTGAGGACTCGCTTTTTGTGAACTGAAGAGTGCTCTTTATTGGTGTCATTCTGGGATACATGTAACACTTCAGTTATTTTTGATTCCACTGTTTTGGGAATGCAATGCAATGTACTGTATATACTCAAGTATAAGCCGACCCAATTATGAGCCGAGGCACCTATTTTTGCCTCAAAAAACTGGGAAAACTTACTGACTCGAGTATAAACCTAGGGTGGAAAATGCAGCGCCTACTGGTAAATTTGAAAAATAAAAATGGATACCAATAAAATTACATAGGCAGGTATAGGCAGTTTAATGCCCCCCGTAGGCAGGTATAGGCAGTTTAATGTCCCCCATAGGCAGGTACAGGCAGTTTAATGTCCCCTATAGGCAGTTTAATAACCCCATAGTCAGATATAGGCAGGTATATGTCCCTCATAGGCAGGTATATGTCCCCCATAGGCAAATATAGGTAGGTATATGTCCCCCCATAGGCAGTTATAGGCCATTATAGCCAGGTATATGCCCCCCTCATAGGCAGGTATAGGCAGTTATATGTCCCCCATAGGCAGTTATAGGTAGGTATACGTCCCCCCATAGGCAGGTATATGTCCCCCCATAGGCAGTTATAGGCAGGTATATGTCTCCCATAGTCAGATTATAGGCAGGTATATGTCCCCCATGGTCAGATTATAGGCAGGTGTATGTTCCCCCATAATCAGATTATAGGCAGGTGTATGTTCCCCCATAGATAGTTATAGGAAGCTATATGTCCCCCATAGCAATTATAAGCAGGTATATGTCCCCCTTAGGCAGTTATAGGCGGGTATATGACCCCCCCCCCCGTAGGCAGGTAAAGCCAGGTATATGTACCGCATAGCAGTTATAGGCAGGTATATGTCCCCCATAGGCAGTTTAAAAAAAAAGATACAAGTACTTACCTCTCTCCCTCGCTGCTCTGACTCCCAGACGCTCCATCTTCTGACCCTCACGCCATCTGTGCTGGATGCTCCGGACAGCTGCAAGTCTGCGGCCACTCAGAGTCCAGGGAGTTCAGGGAGCACTCACTCTCTGCTCTGCAGTGGTATCTTCAGCTGCATGCGCTCTGAGAGGTGAAGAGATTGCCGACAGCGCACGGGCCATGGCAGCACCCGGACAATGTGGGCTGACTCGGGATTCAGCTATATGCGCTCCCTGAGGAGTCGCATAAAACTGAATGTCCCTGCCGGCGCCCGGGCCCTTACAGCGCCCAAACGCCAACAGTGACTCAAGTATAAGCCGAGGACGGATTTTTCAGCACTTTTTTTGTGCTGAAAAACTCGGCTTATACTCGAGTATATACGGTAATCCAAAACACAATTTTGTCGTTTGGAATTTTTTTCTTCTATGGCGTTCACGGTACGGGATTAGTGGTTTTATATTTAAAGAGATCGGAGTTTTACAGATGTGGTGATACCAATTATCAATCATATCTTTTTTAAATTTTTTTTATTTTTAAAATGGCAAAAGTTTGTTTTTTTATTTCTTTTTCTAATTTTTTTAAAGCATTATTTTAACATTTAGTCCCCATAAGAGACTTGAACATGCGATCACTGTTACTGATACTACAGTTCTGATGTTCTACTTTATACAGACATTTCATTATCACCTATTACACCCTGTCGTAGAGTATAATAGGTATACTAATATGGCAGCCATGGAGGCCTTCATTAGACCCCCGACTGCCATGGCAACCGATTGGTACCCCATGGGGGAGGGAGGTTGAATGGGGGGACCCCCGGACCACAGCCATATACCATACTCGCCAACTCTCCCAGAACGTATGGAGACTCCTACAAATAGGGGGGACCTCCCGCACTCCTGGGAGATTTAGGGAACCTATCGAAGCCAGATGGCTGCCAGAGGTTCTTTCAATACAAATGGGAACAGGCCAGTCATGATGCTGCCAGATAAAACTGTGTGTTATGGTATGCTCACACGGCGTAATTGCGGTGCGGGAACTTAGAGAGTGAGAGTTAGAGGTGGGGGGCAGAGTAATGGGCACACAGTTTTCCTATCTTAGAAAATCTGGATGATGCCCATTATTCACAGGTGGCACCCAGTTTTTCTAAGATAGGAAAACTGTGTGCAATCTGTAGGGGATGGGACATCACCCAATTTTTATGGACGCTGGATAGACTATGCAGCACCCAGGAAAGCTGGTTAATGACCCAACCCCCACAAGTGACATCCAGCTTTCCTATAATAGGAAAACTCTGTGCCACTTGTGGTGAATGGGGCATGACCCAGCTTTCCTGCATGCAGTACAAAATATCTAGCGTCCAGGAAAGCTGGGTGATGCACAGGCCCGGACTGCCCATAGGGCCGCAGCGCCGGCTCTTAGCACCCGCTGAGGGGGCTGGTGTTTTCCCCTGGCGGGCCCCGAGTGTCGGCGCACGGCGCAGCTACAGGGGCCGACACGGTCGGATTTGCGACCGGGCCCCTCTGCCAGGGGGCCGACAGGCCCCTCTCGCCACACGGCTGCACGGCCAGGTCACAGACCCAGTCATGCAGCCATCACAGCCGCCGCCTGCACCGCACGGTGCAAGCAGTGGCCGAGGCTGAACAGACGGGATCTTCTGATCCCGGCCGTTCAGCTCCCAGGAGGCCGAGCAGCAGGCGCGCGATGTGATGACGTCATTGCGCGCCTGCTCACATGGCCCGCACTCGGATGAGAGCGCGGCCCGGAGCAGGAGAAGAAGAAGAAAACAGGTGAGTGTTATTGCTATGTGTTTTTTTTTTTTTTTTTTTTTTTAACATTACTGGCCCTGCCTGCCTATAAAACTGGCCCTACTTGTCTATAACTGGCCTTGCCTCCCTATAATACTGGCCCTACCTGTCTATAGGTGGTCCTACCTCCCTATAAAACTGGCCCTGCCTCCCTATAAAACTGACCCTGTCTGCCTATAAAACTGGCCCTGTCACCCTATAAAACTGACCCTGCCTGCCTATAACTGGCCCTGCCTCCCTATAAAACTGTCCCAGTCTTCCTATAAAACTGTCCCTGCCTGCCTATAACTGGCCCTGCCTCCCTATAAAACTGTCCCAGTCTTCCTATAAAACTTGCCCTGCCTCCCTATAAAACTGGCCCTGTCTCCCTATAAAACTGACCCTGCCTGCCTATAAGTGGCCCTCCCTGCCTATAAGTGGCCCTACCTGCCTATAAGTGGCCCTGGCTCCCTATAAAACTGGCCCTGCCTGTCTATATGTGGCCCTACTTGCCTATAAGTGGCCCTGCCTCCCTATAAAACTGGCCCTGCCTGCCTATATACTGGCCCTGTCTCCCTATAAAACTGACCCTGCCTGCCTATAAGTGGCCCTGCCTGCCAATAAAACTGGCCCTGCCTGCCTATAAGTGGCCCTGCCTGCCTATAAAACTGGCCTTGCCTGCCTATAAGTGGCCCTGCCTGCTTATAAAACTGGCCCTGCCTGCCTATAAAAGTGGCCCTGCCTGCCTATAAGTGGCCCTGCCTCCCTATAAAACTGGCCATGCCTGCCTATAAGTGGCCCTGCCTGCCTAATTACTGGCCTTGCCTGCCTATAACTGGCCCTGCCTCCCTAATTACTGGCTTTGCCTGCCTATAACTGGCCATGCCTGCCTGCCTAATTACTGTCCCTGTCTGGATAATTACTGGGGCAGCCCTAGCTACAAGGCTAATTACTGAGGGCAGCCCTAGCTACCTGACTAGTTACAGGGGGCAGCCCTAGCTACCTGGCTAATTACTGGGGGCAGCCCTATCTACCTGCTTTAGGAGGTCTATATACTTATCTGTCTAATAGGGGGGCTTGAACACCTACCTAAAGGGGGGGTTCTACCTATTTACTTGCCACTTATATGATTTTTTTAATTTCTAATTTTTAGGATCTAACATACACTGTTTGGGGTACAATTACTGTGTAGGGCACCAAAGGGGGCACTATTACTATTTGGGGCTCTATGGATGGGGAGTTTGTACATAGTTGGGAATTGATAGGAAAGTGCTGGAAAAGAGAGGAGTCTAAAATGTATTTGTGGTAAATTCTACAGGGACGAGTAGTGACCGGGGAAGAAGACATTGCATGCTGTACTGGACTTAGAAAAAATGTAAAGGAACGACTCATCAGGGACGACGTCATGGAGGTTTGGGCCAAATGGAGAAGAGAACAACTTCCATCAGAGATGACATCTCCTGTGAGTCCCTGATGTCAGGGGTCATTTTACTTCTGTGTTGAATCAGTGCTGTATTCATGTGATGGTGACCTGACTACTGGTGATGTGATTGGTGTGGTTGTAGGTTATGCTGGTGCTTATGTAGTGTCAGTGTGGGCTTGTCCCTTATTGTGAAACGCGCACCTGACTCTGTGATGAGGGGTTTCTCTACACCACTTTTTCTTTCTTGCTTGTGTGTAGGGAGCTTTCACACGGAGCGGTTTTTGGTGCATTTTTTGATGCGTTTTTTTGTGCAGAAATGTACAGCATTAACTGCTCTGCCTTTCTACACAAAAACGCACCAAAAACACATAAATGCACCAAAAATGCTCTGTGTGAAAGCACCTTTATAGTGTAGTTTAGTTTAGAAAGTGGCGAGGTGCGAGAACAGGGGACATTTTGTAAGCGGTTATTGTATGTGGGCTGGTGGGGGCTTAGTGCCAGGGCTGATTTTTGTTCCCAGTCCGGCCCTGGTGATGCATCATCCACACAACTCTCCTGCATGCTGGATAAGCTATCCAGCCTATGTATGTGTATGTTTGTAATGTTTCTGTTGATTTATAGGTTTCTTTTTTGGCAACTTCGGATTCGGTTGACTATGTCGGATTTGTCTTGGATTGATTTATTTTTTAATAAAATGGTTAAAGAGGGTTTTTTGTGATGTTGCTGTTTTTTATTTTACCATTCAATTCTGGTGTTAATAATTGGGGTGCCTGACAGATATCGCTACATTGCTAGCACTGGAGCTTGGTGTTAGCTAGTGGGGTTTTTTCCTGCCCAAAGCTAATATTAAGCCCCTATTACTCCAGTACCCAGCACACCAAGGGTACTAAGAAGAGCCACGTTACCTTCAGAGCAGACCCTATAGTGTGATGATCTGCTTCTGGGACAACTGCAAGTTGATATTTTAGGGTGGGAAAGGTCCAATATTCATGGACCTTCCGATTTTGTTATTCTCAAACTGGAGTTTTTCTCCTTAGTTGTTTCTTAAAAAAAAAAAAAAAAAAAAATCCATTTTGAAAAATATTTGTATTCTCCATAAAATAGTTCACAAGCATCTTTCCTTAGATCTCCACGTGGCGTGTTTTCTCTGTTATTCAAGCTAGAAATTTATGACCAATCTGTCATATGGGTGTTATCAATGGTGGGGTGCCTCTGCACTGTCTGATAGTGTCCAATCAGTGATGTCAGTCAGTGACGTGTCCCTCTAAAAACTGGAATGGTAACACCCATCTGACATTTTCAGTAATACATTTCCAGGAGGAATAACAGAGGAACAGCACAACACAGAGATATGAGAAAAGGCTCCGGGATTGTTATTCCACAGAGAACACAAGGATTTACTAAAACAGAAATGTCAGCAGCTGCAGCTTCACAGGTTGTGCATTTTCAGGTGTAGAGCTATAGTAGGTGCAGGGGTTGCTGTCGCTACCTGCCTTGGAGCCTGAGGAGGCCCAAAAACCCTTGTGCCACAGAAGAAGACATTAGTGTTAAAAATGGCACATAGTAGGTGGGGGGGCCCATTTATATATTTTGCATTGGTGAACAAGAGATTGTAAATCCCAGTTTGTGAGATTTAATCCCCAATCCTAAAACAGCCCTGAAAAAAACTGAAATGTCCCTAAACTGACCAGGACAACCCACAAAATGCCCACTTTTGGGCAGGACATACATAAACTTCACCCCTCTTTCACCTGGAAGAATTGGTAGCATTGGTATGATGAATTCATCTTTAAAATTCTGACCTTCCAAGAATTTGGGAATTCAGGAAAGCTGCACAATAAGGCAATGTTCACACGGCTTATTGCCGACATAATTGCGGGGCCGGATTTCGCCCCGCAATTACGCCGGCTGCCGTGCAGTGGGGGGCGGAGTGGGGAGGGGCGGTAGCTCGCCGGCCCCATAGACACTCATTGTTCACGGCGCGTACACGCCGTAAATAATGTTCATGTCAATTTCTCCCCGCCCGGCGTATTTGCCGAGCATGGGGAGGAGACGACATCAATAATTCTCTATGAGAATTGTGGATTACCGTAATGCCTGGGACTGATTTCAGCCGTATTGGAGCGCAAATACGGCGCTCAGTACGGCTGAAATCAGTCCTAAAATAAGCCGTGTGAACGAGCCCTAACTGCTGTGGAGGATGTGATGTCACCCAGCTTTTCCTCAACCAGTTCCTGACCAGGCACATTTTCCTTTTCCTTAGTACACGCCAGTTTCTGTGCTACAGCACTTTCTTGCACTCAGTTCTTCTACAAGTTTGTACATTACATACTTTTTAAAAAAAATAATATGAGGAAATATAGTAAAAAATAAAGATTTTCACTTTTTTTTTCCATTGATTTTTTTACAGCAAAAGTGGGGCTGAAATAAGTTTTGTAATTGTGACCCTTTTCCATGTATATATCGGTGATATAAAGTCTAAGGGCGACATGTATGATTCTCGCCGGGTCAGAGCGCACCGTTTCGCCTGATTTTTAGTGAAAGCTGCGCCTGATTTATGTCGGCGCCGGGGCGCGCTCATACATACCATGAAAAGTCCGCCGCGCCTCGCCAGTGTGGGACTTAGGAGCAGTGCGGGACTGCGCCTAACATTTATTCCGACTCGAGCCAGGCTTGAAAAAAGCGAGAAATCATTAATGATGTACATGCGGAGTATTAATAAAAAAAATCGCCTTTATAAAGGCATATAACATTATCGGAAAAAGATCTCAAACCTAAAAAAAAAAAACATAAATAAAATCACTTTCCAAAAATCAAGAACGGCGCAACATCGGGAATTTGGATATTGAAAATTGCCAGGAAATACAGTAATTCAAATTCTGTAAGCTACTCTCATTGGTCGGCATAAACCAGCCAATCAGAATAGGGGCGACAGAGACCCATTAAAACCTATGGAGAAGAATTGACCAATCAAATTCAAAGGCGGGACAGTTCAAAATACAGTAAAAATGCAGAAAATAGCTGATTGGTTGAGCTAGCGGGGGCTTGGCTAGCTCAGCCAATCAGAATAGGAGCGACAGAGACCCATTAAAACCTATGGAGAAGAATTGACCAATCAGATTCAAAGGCGGGACAGTTCAAAATACCGTAAAAATGCAGAAAAGAGCTGATTGGTTGAGCTTGCGTGGGGCTTGGCTAACCCAGCCAATCAGAGCGCAAGCTACTTCTCCCATTGTAGTTTATGGAGAGATCGGGGCAATGAAATCTCGGCTCTCAGCGCCGTGCGGCATGGAGTATGATAAAAAAAAATCATTTATATTAAGTGTAAAATATTCTCTGAAAAAGAGCTGAAACCTTATATAAACATACATTAATAAAATCACTTACAATGCATTTGTCGCCGGGACCGGCGCTACATCGGGAATTGGGATATTCGAAATTGCTGGGAAATACAGTAATTCAAATTCTGTAAGCTATTCTCATTGGTCGGCAGAAACCAGCCATTCAGAATAGGAGCGACAGTGTCCCATTAAAACCTATGGAGAACTATTGACCAATCAGAATACGAGCGACAGGGACCCATTATAACCTATAGAGAAATTAGAACCAATCAAAATCAAAGGCGGGACAGTTCAAAATACAGTAAAAAGGCAGAAAAGAGCTGATTGGTTGAGCTAGCGGGGGCTTGGCTATACCGGCCAATCAGAGCGCGAGCTACTTTCTCATAGAGTTCTATGGGAAAAGAAATGCAGAGCGAGCTCTGTTTGTGATTGGCTAACTTAAAAGAGGCACGGTTATTTTGACCAATGGGAGAGCGAGCGACGCTCTGATGGGTTTTCTAATGCAATCTTGAATAAAACTGTACATTGCCGAAATCAAATGATAAGAGTACAGAAGTTGTACCGATCTGTATATAAAATGATCAATAATATGGGGGTAACGAAAAAAAAATATTAATTCAATAAAATCATGTTTATTTCTTTATTTTCGTTAGCCAAGGATCAATAGTATGGGTGTAACAAAAATAGAACTCTATGAGAAAGTAGCTCGCGCTCTGATTGGCCGGGATAGCCAAGCCTTTTTACTGTATTTTGAACTGTCCGCCGTTTCATTTGATTAGTCAATACTTCTCCATAGGTGAGAAAGGGTCCCTGTCGCTCCTATTCTGATTGGTCAATACTCCTCCATAGGTTAGAGTGGTTCACTGTCGCTCCTATTCTGATTGGCTGGTTTATGCCGACCAATCAGAAGAGCTTAAACTATATTGCAATTCCTTATGTAGCGCCGGTCTCGGCGACAAACGCGCTATTAGGGATTTAACTGATTTATTTTTAGAGAAGGTTTCAGCTCTTTTTCTGATAATGTTTTACACTTAATAAAAATGATTTTTGGATTCATACTCCATGCCGCACGGCGCTGAGTGCCGAGATTGCATTGCGCCGATCTCTCCATAGACTACAATGGGAGAAGTAGCTCGCGATCTGATTGGCTGGGATAGCCAAGCCCCCGCTAGCTCAACCAATCAGCTCTTTTCTGCATTTTTACTGTAATTTGAACTGTCATGCCTTTTGATTTTGATTGGTCAATATTTCTCCATAGGTTTTAATGGGTCCCTGTCGCTCCTATTCTGATTGGCCGGGATAGCCAAGCCACCGCTAGCTCAACCAATCAGCTCTTTTCTGCCTTTTTACTGTATTTTGAACTGTCCCACCTTAGATTTTGATTGGTTCTAACTTCTCCATAGGTTATAATGGGTCCCTGTCGCTCCTATTCTGATTGGTCAATAGTTCTACATAGGTTTTAATGGGACACTGTCGCTCCTATTCTGATTGGTTGGTTTATGCCGACCAATGAGAAACGCTTACAGAATTTGAATTACTGTATTTCCCGGCAATTTCGAATATCCCAATTCCCGATGTAGCGCCGGTCTTGGCGACAAACACGTTGTTAGTGATTTTATTAATGTATGTTTATAGAAGGTTTCAGCTCTTTTCAGAGAATATTTTACACTTAATAAAAATGTTTTTTTTTATCATACTCCGTGCCGCACGGCGCTGAGCGCCGAGATTGCATTGCGCCGATCTCTCCATAGACTACAATGGGAGAAGTAGCTCGTGCTCTGATTGGCTGAGCTAGCCAAGCCCCCGCTAGCTTAACCAATCAGCTCTTTTCTGCATTTTTACTGTATTTTGAACTGTCCCACCTTTGAATTTGATTGGTCAATTCTTCTCCATAGGTTTTAATGGTTCACTGTTGCTCCTATTCTGATTGGCTGGTTTATGTCGACCAATGAGAATAGCTTTCAGAATTTGAATTACTGTATTTCCCGGCAATTTCCAATATCCTAATTCTTGATATTGCGCCGTTCTAGATTTTTGGAAAGTGATTTTTTTTTTTTATTATTTTTGAGGTTTGAGCTCTTTTTCCGAGAATGTTTTACGCCTTTATAAAGGCGATTTTTTGGAATCATACTCCATGCCGCATGGAGCTGAGATTTCTTTTGCGATCTTCTATGTTTCCTCTCATGTTCCGTTCTCGCTTCGCTTCGCCTCCGCCGGAGCATTTAGACCAAAATCAACTAGGTCTGCCTGTCGGAGCTGTCGAGCGCTGCATTGCGCCGCACTTTGCCAACTCGCGATCGTACATGCCTCGGAGTTTTCGAGCGCGCCGCGTCCCGCCCCGGAACGCCTACAGCGCGCCCACACCGCGCCCATTGCCCGCCCCTTCATGTGAGGCGCAGCCGAAAGTGGCGAACGCTGCGCCTAACACCGCATCCCTGCGTCCGACAGCGGATTCGGGCCGGGGAGGCGCAGAATACGCCTGAAATCAGGCGAAAAGTCCGATCATACATGTCGCCCTAAGAGTTGTCAGGGGCAGAGCTAAAAGTTGAGATTTGGGCTGTTCGTATTAATTTTAATAAAATTTATTTAGTATATTTTTTTTGTTACTATTTTATTATAATATATGGTATATTAGCCAACTGGGAGGCTTCCTGATTGTGTATACAGCGCTCATTGAGCAATGTATAAACAGCGATCGAAAAGGCAGGGACACTAATAAACCGTCCCTGCCTTCTCAATGGAGAGCTATCAACAGTCGTCTCTCCACCCAAGCAGCTGCACAATTATTTCCAGAACGTCTGTGCAGAGATAAATTGCTTCCACCCGGATACTTAAAGGTTATTGGTTGCAGAAAGTGGTGCTGCAGCGCAAATTTAAAAACGAAAAAAATGCTTTTTTTTTTTAAATACTACAACACTAAAGAAAACTCTTACAAATTTAGTATCACCGGATTCATATTTACCTGCAGAATGTAAACAATTGGGTCTTCCTTTCACATTCTACCCCTCAATTTTTTTTCCCGTTTTCCTATCACATTATGTAGAATGGTAAATGTTGCCATTAAAAAGTATAACTTGTCCCACATTAAAACAAACTCAATATGATTATGTAGAGATAGAAAGCATTCCCAAGCTGTTTCTTTGCTGTACCCTACCAGTTGCCTCCGTCCCTCGGCCATGAACCTTTGCTGCCTGCTCTGACCTTCTTGCTTGTCCCCAACTACGAATCTGCCTGACGATTTTGTACCATGCTGCACCCCGGCTGCCACCACAAGCTTGTCACACCAGGGACAACAACCTGGTAGTCTCCCGGCCGCAGCAAGCCCATCTTGCCTTGCGGTGGGCTCTGGTGAATACTGGGACCTATTTAAACTCTGCTCCATGGTGTGGCTTATACCATTGCTTGCTGTGATCTAGGGGATCCACCTCTCCACTGCCGTTACAAATGTTAGGAGTACAGTGCAGCGGATATGGATGAACAAGGCTTTCTAAGATGTTAAAGGGACACGTTAAGTGTAATTTTTATTGATAACATATTTGGATAAATGCAACTTTATCACTTTTTATTCCAATTCTTTGAGGAGGCAAAGCGAGCAAAAAACACAATTTTGGCACTGAATATCATGTTTTTTTACGGCATTCACTATGTTGGAAAAATAAGGTTAAACTTTACTAGGACTTTTTCAGATGTGGTGATTTCTGTAAAATTTTGGGGTTTTTTGTTTGTAAAATACGAACGTTCTCTATTTTATTTTCTTCAATATTTAAAATGTTTTACTTTTTTTTTTTTTTTTTTTTACTTTTTTAAATATTCAATCCCCTTAGGTGCTCAATGACTAGTGGCCATAATTGCTTGTTCACTATTCTGTAATATCAATTTACTGCAGGACAGCTCCTCTACACCCTGCCTTTCCAGTCCTGGCTGATGTATAATGTGGGCTCAGCTTGTGTGCTTGGATCCATCAATAAAGTAGATTCTTGGGGCCCACCAGTGGAGTTGATTCTTGGGACCCACCCTACAGCTACTGTACATGATTACATAGACTATGCATGACTCTTACAGACTCTTACTTTCTCTACCTTTCTCCCTTAAATTAGCTCCAAGCCTTCCATGCCAAGGTACCCACTATGCCCGGAGGCCCATCATGGATTTCTCCTGTTCCCATATGGACCAGTCCGAGTCTGACTCCATGCATCCCTCCATGCATCCTCCTTCCAGTCTGGCATAAAGTGGCAACTTAGTTGGTTGTTTGTGCATTGTCCCAGCCTTGCCCTCAGGACCATGGTTATAGCCACCAGTCATACCTAGTCCTTAGTGCATTAAGAAGGCTTCAGATCCCTATGCTATTTTAGAAGACATCAGAACTATAAATGGCATATAGCAGATGGGGGCTCTATTTGAAAATTAGCATCCAGGCCCTGAAGGTAACAGTGACACCTCTACTCAGACCAGTTATCTATGCCTGAGAGCATTGTACAAGACAACTGTTGGAAAAGAGACCCACAAAAATGTTAACAGGAAAATAACCACAAGATCATAGCAATACTTTATTCTTCTTCTTGATCAGGCGCTTTATGGCCATTTTCACATCTTGGTTTTTCAGGCTATAGATTAAAGGATTTAACAAGGGTGTTAACGCGGTATAAAACAGGGTAACAAGTTTGTCCGACTCAAGAGTGAACGATGAGGTAGGTCTCATGTAGATGCAAAATATTGTCACATAAAGGAGGGAAACAACAGTGAGATGAGAAGAACATGTATAGAAGGTTTTACGTCTGCCAGTGCTGGAGCGTATCTGAAGAACAGTCCTGATGATGAAGACGTAAGAAGTTAAAGTGAGTGTGAATGGCAAGACACCAATGAAGACCGACTCAATGTAAATTAAGTGTTCCATTGTCGAAGCTTTGTAGCAAAACAGCTTCATGATGACCAGAAGATCACAGAAGAAGTGGTTGATTTCATTAGACTGAAAGCAATGGATGTCATAGATAACAAAGATCGCCGGGATGACCTCAGACAAACCAAGGACCCAACAAACTGAGATCAACACTGAACAGACCTTACCATTCATGATTAGGACATAACGTAGCGGGTTACAAACTGCAACATATCGATCATAACTCATAGCGGTCAACAGCACAAATTGACAGCAGAGGAGAGCTACATAAAAATACATTTGTGCAATACAGGCTGAGAGTGAAACACTATTATCTCCTGATACATACATGGCCAGTGTCTTATGCATCGTGACCGTGCTGTAACTTATGTCCATAATAGAAAGGTGAGACAAGAAGTAATACATTGGAGTCTGCAAGTGGGGATCTTTGCAGATCAGCAGTAGAATGGCTGAGTTCCCACTAAGAATAGCGAGATAAATAACCATAACCAAGAGAAAGATGGAAGTCTTCAACTGAGGCAAGTCACTAATACCTTTCAGAAAGAAAAATTCTGGCCACGTCCGGTTCTTGTCTTCCATTGTGTGGCCGGCTAATGAAATGAAATGTAATAGAAAACAGTGAGTGCCATAGACAGCCTACAAATGCAATAACAACTACAAAACCTAAGTAAACAGTGTGCTGAGTATCTCAGACCTCTAGGTGTGTTTGACAAATCTAGCTATGTTTAACCATAAGGTTAGGTTGTAAATGGTGGTGTCTAGTGGACTTGACGTGTTGGCAAGTCTTTTTCAAGGTTATAAAAATATGGCTACTTCCTCCATAAACAGAGCCACACCTGTCCATGGTTTGTGTCTGATATTACAGCTCCACTGAACTAAAGTAGCTGAGCTATAATACCACACACACTGGTGAACAGGTGTGGCGCTGTTTTTGAAGAAAAAAAATCTGCCTTCTAACCCTGAACCACCCATTTAGAGGTTGGAGGTGTTAGGGTGGGACTTGGAGTGTTAACCCAACATGTATGGTCAGTTTTGCATCAACCTCCCTTTACGGTACCCAATCCATTCCCCCAGCAGTTGTGTTTCTTCCTCCCATTCCATCCCACAAATAATTCCTCTTGGGCTTCTCAATACATTGTATGGCACATTAAAGGAGTTGTCAACCGCATATCAAAATCACACCAGCTACTCAAATGATTATTTGTTACCCACAGCCACTCCCGACACGCGTTTCGAAGAAGCATTAAGGAGAAACGCGCATCGGGAGTGGCTGTGGGTAAGTAGGAATGTAAATGAATAATTTATTACGCTTGCACTTTAGGGTATTTTCACACGGCGTCTTGGGTCCGTGTGAACATACGCTTTTGGGATGCGTGTCTGGGTCTGTCTGCGCCGCAGTACATCGTGTGAACGTACCCTAAGGGAGACATGTATGAAAGAAGGCAAGTCAAAGTGCATTCATTTTCTCATCTTTTTTTCAGTGTAAAATGCACCTGAATCGATGAAAGGGGTTTTTGTGCGCTCATAAGTGGTGTCTAAAGTTAGATGCGCTTTGCCTGTGTGTTTGGTGCATTGCTAATGCGCCAAACGTGTAAAGGCTATAAATATGCTATTTTAATGACTTTTATTTCTAGCGTGTCAGTGAATAGAAACTATGGTACTGATCCTGCTTGGTGGACCACAGGTCCCAGCAATACCTGTGCTGTGCTGGCTCTTGCTGTATGTAGAATAAAGGGTGAGAGCAGCAAAAATAAATTTTAACACTGATCACCATCTGGTAAGAATTTCTTTCATTTAATGTAGAAAAAAATTTAAATCTGAACATCTTATTTTTAACATAATTCAGAAAAATATAGGTCAGTGGGTTATTTAATTTAAAATTAATTTTAGATTCTATTAATTTTAAATACATTTAATAGGATATATTTTAATATTTTTGGGATATTATGTATGATATATTTTGTTAATTTATATAATTTAATTTGATATAGTTTGATAATTACAGAGCTACACTTACAGCTTCAAAGGCTGATGGATATACTGAATCCCAGCAGCAGGCGACTCTGGCCCTATTGCTGCATGGGAAAGATAGCAGGTGCCGTTAAATTAATGGGCAAATGCTCTAGGTACTAGTTCACAACAGCATGCAAAAAACCACAGTATAATACATGGGGAGACTGCTTAAAAATGCAACAATACCAATGAGAATTGCATATGAATAAAGCGATACAGAGGGTAACGCCATCTGTACAGTTATACCATGCTGGGTTTCAGCTTATATCTCCCACAAAAGAAATGTGGGCAAGCTGCCCAGCACTTAGAAGGTACACTGCACAAAATACTTCTACCTAGGCTCCCCAGTATTTTAGGGCAAAAAGATAACATGCTGGAAAAAATATCAAAATATGAGGTATTAGTTGATGGATACATTGAATCCCAGCAGTAGGCGACTCTGGCCCTATTGCTGCATGGGAAAAGATAGCAGGTGCCGTTAATTAATGAGCAAATGCTCTAGGTACTAGTTCACACCAGCATGCAAAAAACCACAGTATAATACATGGGGAGACTGCTTAAAAATGCAACAATACCAATGAGAATTGCATATGGATAAAGCGATACAGAGGGTAACGCCATCTGTACAGTTATACCATGCTGGGTTTCAGCTTATATCTCCCACAAATGAAATGTGTATCCATCAACTAATACCTCATATTTTGGTATTTTTTCCAGCATGTTATCTTTTTGCCCTAAAATATTGGGGAGCCTAGGGTACAAGTATTTTGTGCAGTGTACCTTCTAAGTGCTGGGCAGCTTGCCCACATTTCTTTTGTGGGAGATATAAGCTGAAACCCAGCATGGTATAACTGTACAGATGGCGTTACCCTCTGTATCGCTTTATCCATATGCAATTCTCATTGGTATTGTTGCATTTTTAAGCAATCTCCCCATGTATTTTTCTGTGGTTTTTTGCATGCTGGTGTGAACTAGTACCTAGAGCATTTGCTCATTAATTAACGGCACCTGCTATCTTTTCCCATGCAGCAATAGGGCCAGAGTCGCCTGCTGCTGGGATTCAGTGTATCCATCAACTAATACCTCATATTTTGATATTTTTTCCAGCATGTTATCTTTTTGCCCTAAAATACTGGGGAGCCTAGGGTACAAGTATTTTGTGCAGTGTACCTTCTAAGTGCTGGGCAGCTTGCCCACATTTCTTTTGTGGGAGATATAAGCTGAAACCCAGCATGGTATAACTGTACAGATGGCGTTACCCTCTGTATCGCTTTATCTATATGCAATTCTCATTGGTATTGTTGCATTTTTAAGCAGTCTCCCCATGTATTATACTGTGGTTTTTTGCATGCTGGTGTGAACTAGTACCTAGAGCATTTGCCCATTAATTAACGGCACCTGCTATCTTTTCCCATGCAGCAATAGGGCCAGAGTCGCCTACTGCTGGGATTCAGTGTATCCATCAGCCTTTGAAGCTGTAAGTGTAGCTCTGTGATTTTTTGGTAATTCTTGTCCCATTTTTCTGTGATTTTATAGTTTGATAATTATCAGAAATTACTTTTTATTATTGTACTGATCTAAATTGAGAGATATTGGACTTTTTTCCCCTAACAGTAAAGCTAGCTCCACTTTGGCTCCTCAGGCAGACCACATTGAAATAGGTCTGCCTGTTCGAGCAGTAATGCGGGTAGTTTTGCTGACATACATTTATATATATATGTCTAATAGTTTGAATGTGGTGCGAACCCCCCACCCCCACCCCCACAGAATGCCCCATGTTTGATGAATTAAAAAGTGTTGGATCTGTCGAATAATGCGGCAAACATGTTCATTTGATTCACCAAACATCGCACACCGCATTAAATAACCCAAAGACCAAAATTTTTCTTAAGTATGTTAAAAATAAAATGTTCAGATTTTTATTTTTTATTTTTTACTACATTAAATGAAAGAAATTTTTATCAGATGGTGATCAGTGTTGAAATTTATTTTTGCTGCTTTCAGCCTTTATTCTACATACAGCAAGAGCCAGCACACCACAGGTCTTGCTAGGACCTGTTGTCCACCAAGCAAGATCAGTACCATAGTTTCTATTCACTGACATGCTATTCTAATGACTTTTTTTTTTATTTCCAGCCTATCTATAGCCCTTAAACATGTTTGGCGCATTAGAAGTGTGGAAAAGTTCCAAAATGCGGCAAACACACCGGCGAGGTGCGTCGTACTTTAAACGCCATTTACGAGCGTAAATAAAACACGTTCATAGATAAAGGCACATTTTACAATGAAAAACTGACACGAAAATATACTTTGACGCTCCTATTTTCATACATGTCTCCCTTAGTGTAAATTTAGACTAGATTTGCCAAATTTATTGGACTTGGAGAAAATGTTTGCAAATGGGTATCCATTCTAAATCCATTCCATGATGACTTGTTAAATGAAAAAACTGGGTAAAAGTGACATGGAGAAGGACTTGGGAATCTTAGTGGACAGTAGATTTGTGATGATCTGACAAGTGTCAGTAAGGACTGACATGTCGGTCGCCGGTTATATGGTGGATCCTCAGTGATCACCACAGGCAAGGTGACAGTCGAAGTGATGGACAAGGACACCGGGTACAGGTAGTGGTGACAGGTCACAGCCAGGTATAGCCATAAGAAGGTAACAGAGTACTAGGCAGCTAGCAGACTTGGTACAGTGACAGGAACAACAGTAAATAGCAGTATAGGCAGCGCAGGGTTAATACCGGGGTTAACTAATGCAGGAATAATAGACACTGGAAACAGCAGTAGTACAGCAGATAAGGGTCAGGTTCTATGACAGACATCAACAAACTGACAAGAAGCAAGGGCAAGAAGTTCCTTATATTCAGAGAGGTTACAGGGCAGGTAATAGAGACAATGTCTCTTTAAATCACTGAAAGCTAGGGGGCACGCACACATGCCGAGGAAGCCGAAGATTACGGACACGTGCAGGATCACTGCCAGGGTAGTTGGCTGAGCAGCGGGGGACGCCGCTGGGACAGAAGCAGACACAGAAGCAGGTGACACAGCCGCTGCGACCCCTTCACAGGAAACTGCAGCGGTCACAGAAGTAGGGGCGCGGACACGTCTGCGGTCCAGGGCATGATCCGCGCCATGATCCATGACAAAACTTAATTGTAGCAGCCGGTGTCAGGCAGCAGATGTCAAGGAAAATAAGACCCATGGGGTGTATTAGAAGGGGCATAGAGGCACACAATAAAAACATCCTTCTCCCATTATACAAGTCACTGGTCAGACCACACATGGAATATTGTGTACAGTTTTGGGCACCGGTGCACAGGAAAGACATTGTAGAGCTTGAACAGGTACTAAGGCGGCAACAAAATAATAGAAGGATTGGGTGGACTGCATACCCAGAAAGATTAGCAAGATTAGGGTTATTTAGTTGAGAGAAAAGACGGCTTCGGGGGACATAATAAATATGTTTAAATACATTAAAGGTCAATATAGAGATCTCTTCCAAGATCTCTTTGTACCCAGATTGGATCCAGAACAAGGAGGCATCCTCTATGTCTGGAGGAAAGAAGGTTTCTACATAAACATAGAAAAGGATTCTTTACTGTTAGAGCATTGAGACTGTGAAACTCTCTGCCAGAGGAACTTGTCAAAAAGGGTCTGGATAAATTTCTAGTGTGTAATAATATAACAAGTTATAGTGACCAGGATTCTGGAGAGGGTCTGGACACATTTTTAGCTGTAAGGTATATAACAGGTTATAGTGACCGGGATTCTGGAGAAGGGTCTGGATACATTTATAGATGTAATAATATAACAGGTTATAGTGAGCGGGATTCTGGAGAAGGGGCTGGATACAGTTCTAGATGTAATAATTTAACAAGTTGTAGCGATTAGCATTCTGAAGAAGGGTCGGGATACATTTCTAGAATGTAATAATATACCAAGTGAGAGTGACCAGGATTCTGGAGAAGGGTCTGGATTAGAGATGGGCGAATTTCCCGAAATTCGTTTCGTTCACTTCGCCGAATTTCTCGGCAAAAAATAACTTCGTTCCGAATTACTTTGGCACAAATCACGTTAAAAAACAGCTATTTCCAGGCTGCACAGAGCCTGCAGGGTGCTGTAGAACGTTGTGCCATGCTTAAATATGCAGAGGGAGCTTGGTTTGGTCTTCATACAATGTTGTGTTTTAGTATGACACGCACATGACTGCCGCCGCTCTTAGAATCGCTTCACTATAAAATTCCCTGGGCACTTAAGAGGGCAAAACTGACCAAAAAAACTGAAGGGAGAATGTAGCCTGATTAAGTCATGGCAGCGACAGCTGGAAAAAAACAAGCTGAGGGCTCAGGTGGCAACATCAGTGACAGAGTGTGGAGGTGACGGCGGCAGCCACAGCAGCATGAGGTCAGACAGTGGCACAATGATATTCTGGAGGTGGCAAAAACAGGAGTAGGCCACAGAGTGGGACAATGACACAGTGTGTAGGTCACAGCAGCAGCCACAGCAGCAGCATAAGGTCGACAGTGGCACAATGACACAGTGTGGAGGTCACGGCAGCAGCCACAGCAGCAGCATGAGGTCAGGCAGTGGCACAATGACATTCTGGAGGTGGCAAAAACAGGAGTAGGCCACAGAGTGGGACAATGACACAGTGTGGAGGACACGGCAGCAGCCACAGCAGCAGCATGAGGTCAGGCAGTGGCACAATGACATTCTGGAGGTGGCAAAAACAGGAGTAGGCCACAGAGTGGGACAATGACACAGTGTGTAGGTCACGGCAGCAGCCACAGCAGCAGCATGAGGTCAGACAGTGGCACAATGACACAGTGTGGAGGTCACGGCAGCAGCCACAGCAGCAGCATGAGGTCAGACAGTGGCACAATGACATTCTTGAGGTGGCAAAAAAAGGAGTAGGCCACAAAGTGGGACAATGACACAGTGGGAGGTCATGGCAGCAGCCACAGCAGCAGCATGAGGTCAGGCAGTGGCACAATGACATTCTGAGGTGCAAAAACACAGGAGTAGGCCACAGAGTGGGACAATGACACAGTGTGTAGGTCACGGCAGCAGCCACAGCAGCAGCATGAGGTCAGACAGTGGCACAATGACACAGTGTGGAGGTCACGGATCCGGCCACAGCAGTAGCATGAGGTCAGACAGTAGCACAATGACATTCTTGAGGTGGCAAAAAAAAAGGAGTAGGCCCAGAGGGGACAATGCCCCACGTGTGAGGTCACGGCAGCAGCCACGCAGCAGCATGAGGTCAGAAGTGGCCCAATGACACGTGGGGAGGTCATGGCAGCAGCCACAGCACCCCGCATGGGTCGACAGTGGACTAACATGGGGGAAAAAAACAGAGAGCAAGGGGTGGCATGCAAAACATTCTGGGGTGGGGGGGCCCAGGGTAAAAAAAACCCGGGGGGCCGGCGCCCCCACGCAGCAGCATGAGGTCAGACAGTGGCACAATGAACAGTGTGGAGGTCACGGCGCCCCAACAGCAGGCATGAGGTCAGACGTGGCACAATAAATTTTGGGTGGAAAAAAAAGGGTCCACGGGGGGAAAGGGGTGGGGGGGCCCCCCAATAAGCCCTTAAACGGGGGGGCCCAAAGCCCAAACGCAGCAGCATGAGGTAGACAGTGGCACAATCCCCACGTGTGGAGGTCCGGCAGCGCCCAGCAGCAGATGAGGTCAGGCAGTGGAAACAATGACATTCTTGAGGTGGCAAAAAAGGGTAGGCCACAGAGTGGGACAATGAAACAGTGGGGGTCACGGCAGCAGCCACAGCAGCACATAAGGTCAGACGTGGAACAAATGACAAAATGTGGAGGGGGGGGGCAAATATAGTCCCGGGTAAAGAATGGTTGTTGGCAGATGGGGAAACTGTCAGCAGATGTGTGGCATCAGGCCGGGGGGGGGCGCACAGTGGTGGGCAGGTTTTTGTCCCAGTCATTTTCAAGTTTGGGTGGGGTCAGGCTGATGGTCTGAGCCTAAGGCATTGGTGTGTGGAAATCCGGACGATCACGCCTGATTCATCTGACAATGGTGCGTTCCAACATTTCCCGTGGACAAGCGGGTTTCCTTGGGGTAACGATGGCCCCGCGCACTGAAACCCCCGTTGATGCATACTACTGGCCGGGCAGGACGCTTCTCCATGCAAACTCGGAATTTGCGGGCCACACACCCATTTTGGCTGCCCCAGTAGTCCAGGGATCTTTAACTGGGGTGGCAGAGGCTGTCCATGGGCCCACCCCCTGTTGGTTCAGGGTTGCTCCGGTCCTGCTGCTGTGGGACTCCCCTTTTCTCACTAGGCGGGGGGGAAGCTGCTCATCAGTGACCCCAGACTTAGGTTAATGCTGATGGAGTGGACTTGTCCTACCCCCCCCCCTTCCCCCGCACCCCGCGGCGTAGTACGTGAGCATGAGGAACCCCCCGGTCAGACCTGTCAAGGAGGGACGATCCGACATAGGCAGCGGCCAACTGTTTACGGAGGATTTTCCCTATAGTATTTGAGTTTGTCCTCCCTTTCAATAGCTGGGAAAAGGCTCCCATTTTGTCCCCGGTAGCGAGGATCCAATGGGTGGAGAGCCAGGAGTCATCCCTCTGCCGGATGCTGATTATTGGCTGTCACTGCCAGGCAAAAAAAAGCATGCTGGGGGGGCATCTGAAAAGTGACTCCGAGGGGCTCCCCTCCTCCTTTTCATTTTACTCCCGGTGCTTGGGGGTTCTGCCCGTCTTCCTCATTCCTCCACTCCTCCAGCTGCTCCTGCTCCCCCTCTCTTTTACCCCAGGGAAAAAATCCCTATTTCCCAGACAATGTTCTGCTCCAAAGTCCCCCTCCCCCTCCTCCATTTCAGTCCCCACCGGACTCTGTGGCAGGATGTAGTCGCCACGTTTCCAGTCCCCCCCCAGAAAAATTTTTTTAGCAAACCCGTTCCGGGCTTGAAGCAGTGGAATTTCGTTATTCATCCGTAGTCCCGGCGATGAAAATAAAGTCGTCCCCGAAGGCCTCAACAAAAGGCAGGTGTCACGAAAGAGCTGCCACTGGCCCGACACAAAATTAACCGGGGGGTACTTCTGTCTGCCTGGATCTTCAAAAAAATCGTTAAGGGGGTTTTCCCGCTCTACCGGTCCAACATGTGAGGTGGAATTCCCCGGGTGGAAAAAATCGTTTTTCAAATGTGTTGGGGGGAGGCCGTTCTGCCGCTGCAACTCGAGGGGGTTGTTCCCGGTTTGTAGGAAAGGATGAAGTGCAGAAGTTTCCTGGGCCCTTTTAAGAATGTTCTGAAGATCGGGGGGTTCAGGGGAAACCCTTTTCAAACCAGATTGAACCGGCGCCTGAAAAGGGGGCATGGACCCTCCCTCCTCGGTGCAGCGCGGACACCCTGTTCTTTTTATTGTCCATCACATGGTTCCGATTTGCAGGGGTTGGCGGGAGAAAGCCCAAAATCGTTTCTTGCTGCATGCGCGGAGAGTTCCTCCCCCGGTGATTGTTTTGCCCCGGGGAGGCCCGGTGTAGAATGCGTGACACCGCTGTGCCTACAACATTTTGGTAGATGGGGAGCATACTTGTGGAGGTGAGATGGTGGTGGTGGTGGGGGAGGAGGGGGGACTTGGCGCGGAGCAGAGTTTGAAACGTGGAGGAGAAAGCGGCGTCTCCCGTCCAAGTTGTTGGGTGTGCTGGGCCGGAAGACAATTTACCGGTGGGCGTAAAGGAATGTAATGGCCCGCCGTAGTTCAGCTCCGACGCCCCGTGCCTGCACCTTTGGGAAAAACCGAAAAGTAAAGGAAAGGCCCCCTTCTATTCTCATATTTATGAATTTTGGACTGCCTTTTTGGAAAAGAAAAATTACGGCTTGGAACTTCCTTCGGCTCGGCACAAACCCTTAGTTCTCTGAAAGGTTTCAGGTCCACCCATTTGGAAAGGGAGGGACTGAGTACCAACAACTTGGAAAGGAGCCGGTCGCTTCTGACCTTAGGGTGGTTGGCGCATACTGTTGTCTTTTGCAATCGCTCGTAACGATGCTGGGGCCCTTTAGAGCGAGGAGAGGAGATCGGAAGGGAGAGAATGTCAAAGGAAAAAAGCCCCCTTTTGCAGAGGTGGTGGGGTTGATGGCTGCAATGGCATGCGTGCCACTGGGGCAGCTGCTGTGCTGCGTTTTCTCGGGCGGGGACCAACCACATTTGAGCCCGTTTCTCCCGGCCCCCGGTTGGTGACGTGCTGTGTTGAGCAGGGCCGTGGGGCCAACGTTGCTCCTGGCACGCTTCAAATTTCTGCCCACAGATTCTACGTATACCCATTTCGGCTCCTCGGTGTCTTAGCAAGAAAACCCCCCCACCCCCCCCGAGTATCGGATTTTTTACCCCAATGCTCCGCCCTGGTGATCTGCCGCCGCTCCCTCGTGAGCCCCCTGTGCCCCACTTTTTTGGAATGCGAAGGGGTTTTTTACCCCCTGGCCCCCTTGGCTCCCCGGGGCCCACATGCTGTATCTGCTGACTCACGGCCACACAACCCATTGCTGGCTGCGCCGCTGTCTGCGCGCAAAGCTGACGCCCTCTTCCCTGACGATGATGAAGCCTTGCCCCCCCGGCTCCCAAGTGCGGTCGCACAAACATATCTATTGTGTTTTTTCGTTAAATGCTTTTTCATCACCCGGTTCGGTATGAGAGGTGACCCCTCCAACATGACCTCCCCTGCCACTTCAAATCTTTACTTTGGGCCCCTACTCAAGAAAACAGGGGATATTGGCCCCATTTCTTCGTGCCAAGTAGTGCCTGTCCCCCCTCAAAATTTATCATCCTCGCTATATGTGGGCTGGCCCGACCAATAGTTGATCTCTGGTGAGGGGAACGGGGATTTGGGGCGAGGGGGGTTGTGGACAGGTGAGGGCCCCTGAACCCCGGGTCCCCCGGGGCCCTGCCAAAAATGGGTTGTGTCTGACGTTCCCACCGACTCTTGGCTGGGTTGTCAGATGACATCTGGGAGGAAGTGGATGACCTAGTCAACCAATCAAGAACCATGGGGTTGCTGAACAACACGCGGCCACTAGATGACAGCGGCAGTTGTGGCCTCACCGAGTGACCCCTGCTGCGACGTTCCCTTGCTGTGCTGCGACCTGGGTCTGGAATGTTTGTGCCTCTGCCACTCACAGGTGAAGAGCCTGCCACCTCTCTGTCTGACATACTGTTTGTTCTAAAATGTACAGACACCGTTTGATGAAGATATCTGTATATGATAAATACACACCCTATATTTGACGCCAAATGAACCCACTAAGAAGCTTGGGTAACCCTTGGATATAAATTGTGCTCCACAAATGGGCAGGAAAAATTGACTTGTATGTGCCATTTAAAAAAAATGGTATTTTATGAATTAAAAGCACAAAAGACTTTAAATTACCTTGGGTATGAAAATTTGCTACAGAATTTCTTTGTTTGGTTGAAAAACAAAGTTTATTTTACTGAGTACAACTGAGAACAAAGTTAATTAAAATCCGGATGAAATTTTCGCAAAAGAATTGAGCAACCCCAAACTAGTAGCTTTGTAGGTGTTTCAATTGCGTGTTTTTCTACGCCACACAACGAATAAAATTGTAATTAACCTTCGCTTGTGAATTATGCTACAGGAAAATGTATATATTTTCGGCGTTGAAAATGACGGTTATTTTGGGTCAGCATACCAGAAAACACGCTTAATTAACCCTGGATTGTAAATTGCGCAAAAGAATTGAGCAACCGCAAAATAGTAGCTTTGTAGCGTGTTACAATTGCGTGTTTTCTACGCCACACAACAAGAGATACAGTTATAATTATCCTTCGCTTGTGAATTATGCTACAGGAAAAATGTATATATTTTGGCATTGAAAATGACGGTTTCTTGGGGTCTGAACACCAGCAAAACAACGCTTAATTAACCCCTGGATGTAAATTGCGCAAAAGAATGAGCAACCACAAAACTATAGCTTTGTAGCGGTGTTACAATTGTGTGTTTTCTACGCCACACAACAAGAGATAAAATTGTAATTAACCTTCGCTTGGAATTATGCTACAGGAAAAATTTATATATTTCGGCGTTGAAAATGACGGTTTCTTGGGGTCAGCACACCAGCAAAACAACGCTTAATTAATCCCTGGATGTAAATTGCGCAATAGAATTGAGCAGCCAAAAATGAAGTGGTATTTGTATTGTAAAAACGCTGTTTCTTTAAATGAATACAACAGGAATGGCTTTAGATCCCACTTGGATATTGAATGTATTTTGCAGTGCAGTGGACGCACCACTAGATTTCAGATCCAATCCCCCAAAAAAATCAGAAAATAGAACATTAAGAGAACAGTCTCTGAGACAAGTGAGACACCCCAAAAAAAATCGCTATAAAAAAAAATAAATTCTTCGTTAGAGCTTTCAGCCGCGGCAGCACTTCCTGATGAGCACAAGTGAGAGGAGTGTGAGCTCCCGGCGTCGGCCCCGGGGACTCATATAGTGCGGTGACGTCACAGAATCCCGGGGTTTCTCTGATTGGCTTCATCTCTGCACATGTCATGCAGGCTATGCCCTTCTTCCTCCCAGAGTGTTTTGCCCCATGTAGCGCCATGTGCTCGCAGCCATTTTATCAATCAAAAGCACACTTCGTTCACCCGAAGTACCCCAAAACTTGACTTCGTTTTCAGAACCGAAGTTTTCCTGAAATTCTAAACGAATTCCACTTCGTTAGAATCGATTAGCCCATCTCTAGTCTGGATGCATTTCTAGCTGTAATAATATAACAGGTTATAGTGACCGGGGAGATTTTTAGAAAAAAAAATGGGGTTTTGGAATATCATTTCTAGATGTAATAATATAAAAAAGTTATAGTGACCGGGGGTTCTGGAGAAGGGTCTGGATACATTTCTAGATGTAATAATATAAAAAGTTATTTGTGACCGGGATTCTGGAGAAGGGTCTGGATTTCATTTCTAGATGTAATAATATAACAAATTTTTTAGTGACCAGGATTCTGGAGAAGGGTCTGGATACATTTCTAGCTGTAATAAATTAACAGGTTATTGTGACCGGGATTCTGGAGAAGGGTCTGGATCCATTTCTAGATGTAATAATATAACAAGTTATAGTGACTGGGATTTTGGAGAAGGGTCTGGATACATTTCTAGATGTAATAATATAACAATTTATAGTGACCAGGATTCTGGAGAAGGGTCTGGATACATTTCTAGATATAATAATATAACGGGTTATAGTGACCAGGATTCTGGAGAAGGGTCTGGATACATTTCTAGATGTAATAATATAACAGGTTATAGTGACCAGGATTCTGGTGAGGGGTCGTTGATCCAAGGATTTATTCTAATTGCCAGATTGGAGTCGGGAAGGAATGTTTTCCCTAGAATGAGGACAATTGGCTTCTACCTCATGGGGGGTTTTGCCTTCCTCTGGATCAACACTATAGGACAATAGGCTGAACTGGATGTATAACTGTCTTTTTTTACCTTACATACAGCAGGTAACTATGTAACTATATTATAGTGCTGGTAAATCTGGCGCAGGTTTACAGTGTCTAGTTTAAATTTACAACTTGTATTAGGGTATGTTCACACGGCGTAACTTCGGCGTGCATTTCGACGCGTATTTGCGCTCTAATACGGGCGAGATGCTAGCCGAAATTACGGTAATCCATAGTCTTCTCCCCGCTCGTACAATACGATCGTACTATACACCTGGGGAGATAACTGACATGTCAATTCCATGTCTATGGGGCTCTGATTGGTTGCTATGGGCTCCGATTGGTTAATATGGGCTCCGATTGGTTGGTATGGGCTGTGATTAGATGCTATGAGCTCTGGTTGGTTGCTATGGGCTCTGATTGGTTGGTATGGGCTGTGATTGGATGCTATGAGCTCTGGTTGGTTGCTATGGGTAACAAGGACAGTCTTACTATTAGCCAGTTTTAAAAAATGAGGCCCATTATGTATAGCACATTGTATTGTCACAGCACATTAGAACATGGCCTATAACACACCATAGCACATCAATTTGTTTCCTGAAAGCTTCTCTGTACAGCTGCTGGTATTTGGCAAAGCAAAGATCCAAGTCAGATACAATGGGCCTCGTTTATCAAAACTGTTGAGCAGAAAGACTGTCTGTGTTGCCCATAGCAACCAATTAGAGCCCATAGCAACCAATAAGAGCCCATATGCCCATAACAACAATAGGGCAGCTTTCATTTTACTAGAGTAGTGTAAGAAATGAAAGTTGAGCTCTGATTATTTGCTATGGGTAACAGAAAGTTTTACCTTTTTGCTAAAGCTTTGATAAATGAGGCAAAATGTATGCTGTACTGAAAACGACAAAGCAACTTTGCAGTAGAACACAATTAAAATGTCTCCATGGTAACAGACCAGGAACAAGCCTTATACTCTAGCCCTGCAGTCACAATCCCTTCTATTCATCCTTTACTTATTGTTAACCTATCAAACATATAAATGTGGACAAGGGGCGACATGTATGAAACCTGCCGCCGACATGCCGGTTTTAAATTGTTTTAGAGGAGTGTAGAAGGGGCCAGTATGTATGACAGTGTCTCAAAGCACTTTATCATGTGTCCCGTTCTACAGCAAAATTTTTCTCAGCCATGGCACTTTGAAATTGGTATGGATTTACTCATCAGTTATGTGCCAAACTTTGGCGCATTTGTACGATTCTGGCTGGACGCTTCCCCCGCAAATTTGGTGCATTCAAAAGTGTCTGGTGCATTCAAAAAACAAAAAATACCTCTAATGAGATAAGTCTTTGGTTACTGCAGCAGCCTGGAAGTTTTATGTCATAAGGGTATGTTCACACGACTGATTTTAATGAGGAATTCAACATTGATTCTGCATTGTACTACTTGTTAAAATCCTTGTGCATTTTGACAGCCATTCATTTAACCCCTTAATGACCACGTGCCGTCTTTTGGCGTCACTGCAGTTATTGGGGTTTGTGGCGCCCGACCCTGTTCCCAGCACAGCTTCTGGAAGCGCCGGCGAGCAGGGGAAACCTCCGCTCCCCGGCGCTTAGCCCTTTGATGACCGCAGTCAGTGACCGCAGTATAATCAAAGGGTTTCCCCGGCTCTGTCAGGTGATCGGGGCTCTGGTCACCCGAAAGAGCCCGGGGAGTGGCTGCACAGTCAGCCCTGGAGACCTAGAGTAGCCCCAAGACTGTCCGTATAACAAACCTGTAACAAACACTACTAAGTGTAAAAAAAAATGTCAAACAGTTCTCCCTTCATGGGATTTAAAAAAAAGTAAAAAATATTAAAAAGTGTAGAAAAAAATAAATAAAAAATAAAATAAAAATAAATATTTAATAAAATATAATTGTGCATACATTACACACAAAAATAACCCCTTCACATATTAGGTATCCACATAACTGTAATAACCTGTAGAATTAATCTAACATATTATTAAGTGTGAAATGTGAATGGTGTAAAAAAGTAGAAAAAAAATCTGTAATCATTTATAAGTGAACGTAAAGGGGTTGTCTCACTACAGTACATTGATTCATCTTACCTCAGTCCTGTTTTCTTGGTTTCACTTTGAATTCAGGGGAGTGTTTACTGTCTTCTACTAGGCTGAAGTAGAAGTCAGGTCTGTAGCTCTAGCAACCAGCGCTAGCAGCCTAGCAGGAGAGTTTGAACAGGTCTGTAGCTATAGCAATCAGTGCTGGCAGCCTATCAGGAGAGATTGAACAGGTCTGTAGCTATAGCAACCAGTGCTGGCAGCCTATCAGGAGAGATTGAACAGGTCTGTAGCTATAGCGACCTGAGGAGCTGATGCAGCCCATACAAGAGGGGGTATCTAGGAATAGGCAGGACACTGTTAATGGACATATATTGCAAAGGGACTTGTTTCTGCAAGATCTTTAACATAAAAAGCAATCCTTGTAGTGAGACAACCCCCTTCAACTATTCCCCCCAAAAGTACACCGTGTCCCGAACAAAACGCGCCCACATCCAACTGCGTCATGGAAACAAATAAAAAAGTTACGACTGTTGAAACGCAAGGAGGCAAAAACGAAACAAATGTACTGGTCATTAAGTACTTTTCAGACGTTTGGCTTAAGGGGATAAGCAGATTGTCTATGGAAAAAAAAGAATAAACATGTTCATTCTTTCGAGTGGATCCTCATCGGATCCCGTTTGGGAAGGAGTGATACGGGTTAGTTCCATTGCAACGGGGCTAACCTACGTCAGAATAGGAGTCAAATACCTATAATACCTCTAAGTAAAAATCCTCAGCAGAAATCCGAAATATTGCCTGCTGAGGAATACACGTCAACCCAGGCTAACAGCTGCTGCTTAGTTCCCACTGTACAGGACGTTTGACTGTCCCTATTTGTGTTTTTTTTTTTTTTTTTTTTTTTTGCTGTATTCTGTTGCACCTTTTATTCTCTTCATCTTAAAATGAGAGTAAAAAGCATTAAAAATCACATCAAATGGGGGAAAAAAAAACAAAAATAATATATCAATGCAGTATTACTGATTCTCTGTAGGATATTGATAAACAAGGGTTAAAAGGGAGGGGGTGAGAGTCATATACTAGGCTGAACTGTATCTTTACATAGTTTTCCAATTGTCTATTCTTTTTTTGTTTGAATGGTAGATTTGTGAAATTTGTGTCTATTAAATCAACTAACATTTTTCAGATGCAAATGATAGACATTTATAACAGTATGTTCAAAAATAGCAGCATCTACTACTTAACTATACATATAGATAGATAGATGCTTGATAAGGTTGAAGAAAGACAAAGGTAAAACCCCTCTGAGATGGGCCAGTTCTAAGATGGGGCGAATTGATTTTAACGAAGTGAAATCTTTTAAAATTTTTCAGGGAAAATTTTGGGTTCTGAACGAAGCCCGGAATTTGGGGTCTTGGGTGAACAAAGTGTTTTTTTGATTGATAAAATGGTTTGCAGCACATGGCTTTAAATTGGGCAAAGCACTTTGGGGAGGAAAAGGGGCAACCCTTCTGACATGTGCAGGATGAACCAATCAAGACCGGGCGGGATTTCTTACGGCACCCGCATATATTAAGCCGGTGGGCGGACGCGGGGAGCTCAAAAACCGCTCTCACTGTACGGGATCAGGGAAGGTGCGCCGCGGCTGATTGTTACTGAGAAGTTTTTATACAGCGTTTTTTGGGGGGGGTTTCTCACTTGTCTCAGAACTGCTTCTTTTAAGGGTTTTTATTTCTGTTTTTTTGGGGTATTGGATTGAGTCCATGTGTGCCCCACTCTGCTGCAATACATTTTAATGCTATTTTTCACCACATTGAATATCCCAAGGGGATCTAAGCCATTTTTGTTGATTCCCTTTAAAAAACAGCGTTTTTCAAAACAAATACCCTTCATTTTGGGCTGCTCAATTCTTTTGCGCAAATTTTAACCCGGGGGTTTAAATTTAAACGTTTTTTTTCTGCTGTGGTGACAAAAAAAAACCATCTTTTTCACCGCCAAAAATTAAATTTTCCTTAGCCTAATTCACAAGCAAGGTTAAATTAAAATTTTTTCTCTTGTTGTGTACGTAAAAAACACGTACAAAGTCGAGTTTGGGTTTTCTCATTGTTTCCCCAATTTACATCCAGGGGTTAATTAAGGGTTGTTCTGCATTGTACTCATAAAAGAAACTTTGTTTTTTCACCGCCACAGAAGAAATTCTGTAGCATAATTCTTATCCGAAGGTTAATTAAGTCTGTTTGTGCTTTTATATTAAAGTAAAATACACAGAGTTTTAAACGGCACTTTACAAGTCAATTTTTCCTGCCCATTTGTGGAGCACAATTTATATCCAAGGGTTACCCAAGCTTCTTAGTGGGTTCATTTGGCGTCAAATTTACAGGGTGTGTATTTATCATATACAGATATCTTCTTTAAACGGTGTTCTTTCATTTTAGAACAAACAGTATGTCAGACAGAGAGGTTTGGGAGGCTCTCACCTTTAAGTGGCAGAGGCACAAAATTCCACAGGCCCAGGTCGCAGCACAGCAAGGGGACGTCGCAGCAGGGGTCACTCGGTGAGGCCACAAAATGCCACTGTCATCCCAGCGGGCCGTGTGTTATTGTTCAGCAACCCAATGGTTCCCTTTATTGTTTGACTAGGTCATCCACTTCCTCCCAGATGACATCTGACAACCCCAGCCAAGAGTCGGTGGGAACGTCAGACACAACCCTTAGTTGGCTGGCCCGGGAGCGGGTCAGCGGCCCTCACCTGTCCTCAACCCGCCTCTGTCCCATCCGGTTCCCTCAGCCAGAGATCTACTATGTGGTCTGAGCTCAGCGCCACGATCTAGTGAGGATGAACAATTTGAGGAGGGCAGTCAGCAGCTACTTGGCAGCGAAGAAATGGGGGCCAATGTCCCCTGCTTTTTGCAGTAGGCGGCAAAGTATAGATGTTGAGAGTAGGCATGGGAGGTCATGTTGTGAGGGGTCAGCCTCTGATACCAAAAACCGGTGATGAGGAACGAGCAGTGACGATGAAACCATATAGATGATGATGTAGCCGACCGCACTTGGGAGCCGGGTGAGGCAAGGGCTTCATCATCGTCAGGAGAAGAGGGCATCAGCTTGCGCTCAGGCAGCGGCGCAGCCAGCCCAAGTGGGGTCGTGTGGCCGTGAGTCAGCAAGATAGCAGCAGTGTGAGGTCGGCAGCCAAGCGGCCAAGGGTAAAAAACCCGCTTCGCAGGTCCAAGAAAGGCTAGCGGCACTGGGGGCTCAGCGAGGCAGCGGCGGCAGTTGTACACTCATTGCGAGCGTTGGCGGTAAAATTCGATACTTGGCAGTTTGGGCAGTTCTTTGCTAAGACACGGAGGAACCGAATATGGGTATATGAAGAATTTGTAAGCAGATAGTGAAGCGTGGGCCCAGGGAGCAAAGCGTTGGCACCACGTCCCTGCGTCAACACATGCAGCGTCACCGATCCGGTGGCCTGGGAGAAAACGTGGCTCAGATGTGGTGGTCCATCCTGCCGCCGCAGCAAAGCAGCATCAGCAGCTGCGCCGCATGCAATGGCGCATGACATTGCAGCCAGTCAAGAGGCTCCATCACCCTCTGCAAGAAGGGATCTGTTTCTCTTTACATCATCTCCCGGTCCCAGAATCTCCGCTCCTCGTACTCATGGCGCCAGCAGTCCGTTACAGTCGAGGCGATTGCAAAGATACAACAGTATGCGTCCAACCACCTAAGGTTGCAGAAGCTGACCGTTACTCCTGTCCAAGTGTTGGTGCTCGCAGTCGCTCCCATTCCCAAATGGAGGACTCTGCACCTTCAGAGAACTAATGTGAGCCCCCGGCCGCCGCCGCGCTTGTGCCGACCCAGAGAGGAGAGTTGTTCCAACCGTAATTTCTTTTCCAAAAAGCAGTCCACACTTATAAATATGTAGAACAGAAGGTGGGCCAGTCCCTTGAGCTTTCTTCGGTTTGTTCCAAGGTGCACGGCAGCGCGGACGTCTGAGCTGTAACTACGGATCAGGGCCAGTACATGTCCTTTATACGGCCCACTGGGTGAATGTGCTCCTCCCCAGGCACACCAACAACTTGGACAGTGAGACCCGCTTCCTCCTCCCACGTAGTCAAACTGCAGCTACTGCCAGCCAATGGTCCGCCTCCTCCTCCTCCACCACCACCACCACCATCTCAAGCCTCCACAAGTACTGCACATCATACCACCATGTGTAGGGCACAGCGGTGTCACCAGTTCTACAACCCTGGCTTGCCTCCGAACGAATCACACAGGGGGAGGAACTGCTCCTTCGTCTGCAGCAATAAATCGATGTGGGCTTTCTCGCGCGTCCAACGGCCAAATCGTGAATCATGGGTGATGGACAAATGGAGGAACATGGTTCCCGCTGGCTAACACATACACCTGATGAGGGATTGTCCCATCACCCTAGCATGGCGCATGTGTTTCAAATCTGTTTGTGAAAAAGGTCCTGAAGTCGTCCACCGATCTTCAGAAGATGTCTGAAATGGCCAGGAAACTGTGCATGCACTTTCATCCATTCCTACAAAGTCCAGTGAACCACCTCCTCGATTTTTCAGCGGCAGAACATCCTCCCCCAATACCGTCTGATATGCCGATGGTTTTCCACCCATTGGAATTCCGAGCCTGCACATGTTGGACGCGACTGTATTAACAGAGAAAGGCCATTGAACGATTTTTTGATGATCCAGGCGGACAGGAGTACTCCCCGTGTAACTTTGATGTCAGCCAGTGGCAGCTCATGCGTGACACTGCTGTTTTAGTTGAGGCATTCGAGGAGGCCACTATTTGGCAGTCGCCAGGCCCTACGGGATGAATAACGTTATTCCACTGCTTCATGCCTGGAACAAACGAAAAATCTTTTCTGGGCAGGGACTGGAGACTGGCAAAACTAAAATTCGGGGCCCCACATAAGTCCGGTGGGGACTTAAAGGGGGAGAGGAGGACATTGGGAGCAGAAGCTTTGGGTCTGGTAAAAATGAGGGGTTTTTTCCCTCCCCAGGGGGGAAAAAAGGGGAGGGGGAGCAGGAGCAGCTGAGGGGGTAATGGAATGAGGAAGCCCGAGGCAATGACCCCAAAAACCGTGGCAGAAAAATACAGGGGGGAAGATGGGGGCAGGGAGCCCCTTTGGGGGTCCCTTTGGGGCCAGGGGGCCCCTTGCAGCATGCGATTTGGGGCCCTTATTTTTGAAGCATAAAATAAGGGTTTAAAAAGCCCATCCGGCAAGGGATAAATTCTGGGGCCTCCACCCTATTGGACCCTCACGGGGGTTCCAAAATGGGAGCCTTTTTCCCAAACTTTTTTGAAAGGGAAAAGGGAAAACTCAAATACTATAGGGGAAATCCTCCTTACCCCGGGGTTTGGCCGCTACCTAGGGTGGGGAAATTGGGGCCCCCCCTTCTGACGGGTTTCCTGCCGGGGGGTTTTTCCCAACCCCCTTCACGTACTACTCCCGCGGGGTTTGCCTGGGGGGTAAGGGGTGGGGGGGTCGGGGCAGTACCGGCTAAAACCCCCCAGCAGCAAACCCTTTTGGCTTGGGGGGTATTAATGTAGCACCCTTCCCACCCCCGCCCAAAATAAATAGGGCAGCCCAAACAGCAAAGCAGAGGACCTTGGAGCAGCCCCCCCCTGAAACCAAAAAGGGGGTTTGGGGCCTCCCAGGGGAAGCACTCGGGCCCATCCCAGTTTAGAAAACCCCTTTGGACTACTGGCACCCCCAAAAACGGGGGATGTGTGGCTCCGCCAACTTGCCAGTTTGGAAAGTGGGGAAAGCGTTCAGCCCCGAAAGGCCAAAAGTTTTAGTGTGGGGGCCCAATCAAAGGGGGGTTTTTTGATCCCCCAAGGGCGGGGGGGGCCATCGTTACCCCCCAAAAAAAACCCCAACCCCTTAGCCCCACGGGAAAATGTTGGAAACATTTTGCCCCTTTTGCAAGTTAACCTTTCCCCCCGTGGATCGGCCTTTAAATTTCCCCCAAAACCCAAATCCCTTTAAAAGGCCCCGTCGGGCAACATCACCATGACGCCCCCACCCAAAAACTTTTGAGAAAAAGTCCCCGGTTTTAAACACCTGCCCTCAGCCATTTAATTCTGTTTTCCCCCCCGGCCACCCCCCTGATCCCCCCAAAATCGGGTTTTAAAACCCAGTTTCTCCATCTGCCACCAAAACCCAAACTTTCCAGGGCCCCTTGTATTGCCCCCCAAACCCCCCACACCCCGGGGTCATTTGTCCCCCACGGGCCCTGACCTCATCCCCTGGGGCTTGGTTTCCCGGGCCGTGACCTCCACACGGGGGTTCTTTGGGTTGCCACCCCCCTGCCCTCTTTCTTTTTCTCCGGGCCGCCGTCCCCCTCCAACTCCTTTTCCCATTGGTCCACCTATGGCCTACGCCAGGTTTTTCCAAAACCTCCGGGAATGTGATTTTTCCCAAATTTTTTTGACCTCATTCTGCTTCTTTTGGGCCTGCTGCCGGGGACCTACACCTCTGTTTTTTGTGCCACTCTGGGGCCTTTTCCTTTTTTGGGGCCCACCTCCCAGAATCGAGTTTGGTGCCACTGTCTAAACCCCCTTGCTCCCTGCTGGGGGCTGCTCCCCGTGACCCCCACACTGTGTCATTTGTCCCCACCCCTGGGGCCTTTTTAACTCCGGGTTTTTTACCACCTCCAAAAAATGCCCAAATTTTTGGGCCCACTGTCGGACCTCATCCCCTGCTCCCCTTTTTGGCCCGCTAACCGTGACCTCCCCACTTTTTCTTTTGGGTCCCCCCCTCGGTGGCCCACTCCTGTTTTTTGCCCCTTTCCAAAATTTTGTAAAATTTTTCCCACTTTCCTAAAACCCCCATTGCTCCCCGGCCTGGGCTTGCTGCCGTAAACCAAAACCACACATTTGTCATTGTGCCACGTTTTGACCTCATGGCCAAGCTTGCGGGTTGGCTAATCCCGTGACCTACACACTCTTCATTGGGGGGCCACTGTCTCCCTTTCCCATGCTGCTGTTTTGGGGGCCTTGCCTCCCGGGTGCCCCTACACCCCTGTTTTCCTTGGGGCCACATTTCTGACCTCATGCTGCTGCGTGGGTTTTGCTGCCGTAAACCTCCCCCCAACCGTTAAATTGCCCAACTCTGGGGGCCCAAACTCCTTTTTTTACCACCTTTCCCAGAATGTTTCCATTGTCCACTTCTGAACCTCATGCCCCCCCTGTGGCTTCTCCCGGGTGACCTCCCCCCCGGGTTCATTTCTCCACTCGTGGGGCCCTACTCCTGTTTTTTGCCACCCCCCGAATGCATTGTGCCACTGTCTAAAACCCCCATGCGGTTTGTTTTGGGGCTTGCTGCCCGTACCTACCCCCTGTCTTTGTGCCACGTTCTGACCTCATGCTCTCCCCTTTTTCCCAAATGCCGTGACCTACCCCACTCTGCCCTTTGGGGCCACGTTTTAACCCCCCAATTCCTGCTGCTGGGGGCTGCTCCCTTTAAAACCACACATTGTGTAAAGGGTGCCCCGGGTCTGACCTAAATGCGGGCGGCTGTGGCTGCGGGCCTTTGACCTCCACACTGTGTCATTGTCCCACTCTTTTCCCTATTTCCTTTTTTTGGGCCACCTCCAAATGTAAATTTGTGCCACTTTTCTGCCCCCTAAATACTGCTGCGTGGTTTGCTCCCCGGATTCTACACACTCTGCCCATTTTTGCCACTCTGTGGCCTATTCCCCTTTTTTTTTGCCACCTCCAAATGCCCATTGTCCCCACTGTCTGCCCTTCATGCTGCTCCCCGCCGTCCACCTCCACTCTCCTGTCATTGTGCCACTCAGGGGGCCTACTACTTTTTTTCTCCACCTCCAGAAGTCTTTGGGGCCCCAATGTCTAAACCTCATTTTGTTTGGCCGGGGCCCTGTGCCGTGCCCCCACACACTGTTTTTCTTTTGGCCCCACTCTGGGGCCCTACTCCTGTTTTTGGGGCCCCCTTTCCAGAATGTCATTTTGCCACTGCCCTGCCCTCATGCGCTGCTGGCCCGTGACCTGCACACTGTTTTCCATTGTGCCACGGGTCTGACCTCCATGCTGCTGTTTGTGGCTGCGCCGTGACCACACACTGTGCCCTTTGGGTCCCACCTGGGGCCTTTTCCCTTTTTTTTTGCCACCCCCCAAATGTCATTTTTTGGCCCCCGGCCTTTTCCCTCATGCTGCTGCTGGGGGCCCTCCCTGCCGTGACCACACACTGTGTCATTGTGCCACTGTCTGACCTCATGCTGCTGTTTGTGGCTGCTGCCGTACCTACACACTGTGAAAATTGTCCCCACTCGTGGCCTACCCCTTTTTTTTTGCCACCTCCGAATGCCATTGGCCACTTTTCTGATTTCTTTGTTTGCCTGTGGCTGCTGCCTGCCCTAAAACACTTTTCATTTTTCCCACCGGGCCTACCTTTTTTTTTTGCCATCTCCAAATTTCCCATTGTCCCACGTCTGACCTAAAATGCTGTGCTGTGGCTGCTCCCTTTGACCAAAACACACTGGGTAAATTTGTGCCACGGGCCCGGACCTCTTTCTGCTGGCTGGGGCTTTCCCCTTTCCCTACACACTGTAAATTGGGTGCCACTTTTTCCTGACCCTCTTTGTTTGCCCCCTTGGGTTTGCTGCCGCTGACCTACCCCACTGGTCTTTTGTGCCACCTGTGGCCTACCCCCTGGTTTTTGCCACCCCAAAATCTTTTTGCCACTTCCCCTGACCTCAGCTGCTGTGGCTGCCGCCGCCCACCTCCACATCTGTCACTAATGTTGCCACCTGAGCCCTCATTCTTTTTTTTTCCAGCTGTCGGCCCCCATGATTTTAAACGGGCCCTACTTTCCCCCTTTTTCATTTTTTTGGGTCAGTTTTTGCCCTTTTAAAGTCCCCCGGGGGAATTTTTTTATAGTGAAGCAAAATTCTAAGAGCAAACGGAAAGTAAATTCCGTTTTCATACAAAAACACAACTTTGGTATGAAAAAACCAAACCAAGCCCCCTCTGCATATTTAAGCATGGCACAACTTTCTATAGCACCCTGCAGGCTCTTTTGCAGCCTGGAAATAGGGGGTTTTTTAAAAAGGGTGTTTCCCGGTCCCGAAGTAAAATTTGGAACGAAGTTTTTTTTTTTGCCGAGAAAAACCGACGAAGTGAACGGGAAACCCAATTTCGGGGAAAATTTGCCCATCTCTACCAGTTTTCCCTATACGCGTTACTTCTTTTCCTTTTCAATAAAGGTTTCTAGGTTTCCTGTGCTTGGGTTAAAAAATGCTCTTTCGCCCTTTTCCCACTCATTGGGACCTGACTTTTCTCAGAAACTGCATTTTTTCCACCTGTTCCTGAACCCTTTAGCCTGTTCAAATTTTTAAAATTTAACAACTCTACCCCCCAAAGGGGGGCCCCAACCCCCCCTAAACCCTTTTTTTAAATGAATTTCATCTGGGCCGACATTTTTGCCTGTTTACTACTCTTTAAGCAGAAAAAATTTTAAAAAAAAACACAAGTCCACCAAAGCCAACCCATAACTTTTCATATTTAAACCCCCCAAGAAGACCAAAAAAAACAAGGGGGTGGGCGCCAGTTTTCCCTTTTGTAAAAGAAAAATTCCCTCCCAACCCCCAAAAAAAAAAATTTTTTTGCAATCCCCCGAAAAAAAAATTTTTCCTTTAAACTATTTACTATAAAATAGTGGAAAAACCCCTTTTTTAGTAAAAGGGGACAGGCCCCCTTTTTGGACATGAAAATTTACAATCATAACCTTTTGGGGGCAGCCGAGCTCCATAGCTTAAATGTTCTTACAGTAAAAAAAACCTCTCTTTTGTTATGGTTTAAAACCCTTTTTTGCTCTAGATGCAGAGAAAAGCCCCCTTTTTTCTTGGGTACAAAGCCTAATAGAAAAAAAATAAACATCACAAATAAAAATGTGCCATAATAAGGATGAAAGTGTTCCCTCCTTTTCCAGTGTCAAGAGCCGCACTAAAATCATCATCGACTATTTATTTCCCGAAAAACATTTCGGTGCGACTCCAAGGATACTATTACTCAGGGAGGGGCCCAGGCCCCCGGGTGAAGAAACCCAAACATCCAAAACATAAAGGCCTTTAAAAATTTTTTTTTACAAAGGTTTCATCAAACCCCAGAAAAATTTTTTATATTTTTTTTTAAAGGGAAAAGTACAGTATAAGGAAACAAAGGGTGCTGATTTTCACACAAACAGTGAGCCAAAAACCTTGGGGTGGGGATCGGTAAAGGGAGCTTTGCCACATTTTAAAGAGTTTGAAGGTTAGTGAATTAGGAAGTTCGTAGGGAAAACGTTTATACACCCATTTCAAAAACTCCGATCATTGTTTTGGCAAAACACCTTCTCCAACTTTTCATTTCCCGCCCTCAGTTTTCTGCCCTCATTTTAAAAGGGTTTCCCCATCTTCATAGACGAAATTAAAGGGGTCAAAAAAGGGGGGGGGGGTACTGGGCAAACCCGCTTTAAAGGGTGAGACCCCCCCTGTGTCCCAAAAACCCCATTTTTACCACTCCGTGCTGCAAAGAGCCCCTTTTTGTACCTGCCCTTTTTTCTATCGGGAAACCCCCTTGATGCCCCCCCAAGAAGTGTGTTCACCAGTTTCCCAGCACATTTGAAAAAGGGCCCTTTCATGCTGAAACATTTCCCCCTCCACTAAGGTTTTGCACACCATGACATTTTAAAAGGACACTTCCACCCCCCCTTTTTTGCA